>JAJMZT010000092.1:0-11326 GCA_023807265.1 Metadinium minorum
CCCAATCCCCAATCCCCAATCCCCAATCCCCATCAATTCCAAGATAAAAATAATTTTAAATTTATTAAAAATAATAATTTATTATTATTTATATTTTCAATTAAATTTATTTATTTAATATAATTAATTATTTATTTTTAAGTAATTTAAGGAACATTAAAGCACTCAGTACATCCATAAAAGATATCACTGATATTATTATCAATTGTAAGATTCAACTTTGAAATATCAAAAATAGATAATAAGGATGAGCATTTATAAAACATTTTACTTTTATTTGTAATATTGTTAATTCCTTTAAGCTTTATTTCCAATAAATCAAGTTTTTGCGATTTATTAATATTAAATTTTTCTTGTAAATCATATTCTATTCCTTCAAATATTATTTTACAATTATTTTTGTTATTATTAACAAATTCCGTACCAAATATTTTTATAGAATTTCCATCATTTTTATTAATTTTGTATATTATTGTTATATCATCTTTATTTTCTTCATTTTTCTTCACATTTATTTTATCATATAAATCCAAAATATTATTTACTTTCGTATTTATATTCATCTCATTATTAATTTTATATATACTATTTAAAATTTCATTATTATTAACTTCTATTATATTTTGTAACATTTCATAATTTCTATTTTTCATTTCAATAGTTTTTGCAATATCATTATAAATTTGATAATATTTTTCCATATTTTCAATTACTTTATTTAATTTCTTTATGATATCTTTAATATTATTATTAAATAAATCAATATCTTTTTTTATTTTCTTTATTTTTGTTTGAATATCTTCACTTTTCGGTATTATTTCTCCATAATGAATAATATCATGATTATTATGGTCTTTTTCACAGAGCGTACATAAATTTTTTTTACATTTATGGCAATATGAATAATATGATTCTTTATGAATATTACAAAAATAATTTCTTAAATCAAAGTTTATAGTATTATGAGTTTTATTATGAGATGATTGGCATAAAGGGCATAAATTCATTTTACAAGACAAACATTGATAAATGTCGTTATTATATGTATTAGTTTTATTTTTCTCTTTACAATTATTGCAAATTATTTTTGATAAATTTATATTTTGAGTATTTTCAAATTGCTCTAATAATATATTATCAATTCTATGTTTATATTTACAATCATTTAATGATATTTTATAATCTTTTATTTTAAAAAAAATATTTTCTCCGCATTTTGGGCAAATAACCTCTTTTGATTTAATAATATTTTTTGTCTCATTTGCATTTGTATTTTGCTTTATTGAATCTACTAATATACACATTTTTTTCCTTTCTATATCATCTGTTTTTAAAATTTGTGATAATTCTAATTCTTCATCAACATTAGCTCCTCCATATAGAAAATATATAGAACTCCTATCTAATTTAGTCTTCAAGGTAAATCTGTTAAATATATATTTAATTTTTTCCTTTAATTTACTTTGTATAATAATATGTTGTCCATTAAAAATAAAATCTACCGTAAATATATTATTATTATTTTCTTCATTATCAAACTTATGTGATGTTCCATTAATTAAATTATCTAAATTTTCATTTGTTATCTCAGGATTTTTTATAAATATTTTATATAATTTTATTAATATTATATATTTATTCAAAAAATTTTCTAATTTTATCCATATATTTTTGACTTTTGTAAAATCCTCTTTAAAAACACTTATAAGCTGTTCATCATTTATAATAGTTTGATTAATTATTAAATTTTTAAAAAATATAAAAACATCATTTAAATTTTCTATATCCTTTTTTTCAAATAATGAATTTTGATTTTTTTCTATTATTGTTTGTAAATTTGATATTTCTAATTGTGAATCTTTTAATTTTTGCATAAATATTAATGATTCTTCCTTTCCTAAAAATGCTTTATAAAACTTTATTAAATAATTTTCTTTATTTATATCTAAATCATATTTCTTTAATATATCTAAAGCTTTTTGAATTTGCTCTTTATTAATGTTGCTGGAAAATAATGAATTATATGATTGATTTAATATATTAAAAAATTCAGTTTTTTTAACTTCATGTATTTTATTATATGATTCTATAAAATATATTATGCTTTTCAATAGATTTGAAATTCCTTCTTTTTGGGATAATATAATTAAGTCATTTAATAATTCATTTTTAATATAATCATCTTTCCTTAAATAAGAAAATTCTTTTCTTATAAATTGTATTTCATCATTCATATTTTCTTCATTAAGTGAATTAAAAATTATATTAATATTATTTATATTATATATAGATTCTTTATTTTCATTTCTTTGAATTATTCTTTTTAATGTATCTTTATAAATATTAATTGATTCTTTTAAAATTTCATTTTCTGATTTTTGTAGTTTCTCATTATAATATTTATATATTGAATTGAAAAAAATTGAATTTTTATATTTTATATTTTGACTTTCTTCAAAAGCTTCATTAAAATTAAATTCAGCATTTTTGATAATACCATTATTATCTAATTTAATTATTTCATTTATATTTTTTTGCTTAATTTCATTTATTTTTTCTTTAATTATATTTATTATTTCTTTTTTTGAATTTGAATAAAAAGTATTATAATATTCGTAAATAACTTCTAATGCTTCTACTTTTTTTTTACATATATTTATATTTTCTTTTAATTTTTCATAAATGTCAAAAATGACATTATTATTTTTATTGACTAATAATTGATAATTATTATAATTATTATAATTATTATTACATTGATATTCATTATAAATATCTACTAAAGTTTTATTCATTTGATTATATTCTTGATTATCATTTCCAAAAATCAAAGAATTAATTATTTCTATAAATAATTCCATATTTTTTTTGAATACTTCTTTAATTATTTCCATCTCATATTCTTGATTATTATTTCCTATTCTGATATTATTATTATTAATATTATTAGTTTTAAATATATTGGATTTTATACTTAATATTAAATCTATAATATTTTTTTGTTTGTTACTATTTTTTAATTTATCTAAATTTTGATTAATATCATTAAAGGAGGAAAATTGTTCAATATAATTACTAATTTTCTTAATAATTTTTATATCTTCTTTCTCTAATAACATATTATAATTTAATTTATGTTTTTCAAATCCATTTAGCAATTCAGGAGAAATTTCACCATTTTTAATTTTCTTTTCATCAATAATAACTATTCCTTTAAAATTTTGATTAACTTCTAAAGGTATTTCGAAATATTCAGTTCCAATCCTAACATAGTTTTTGCCATTCATAGATATAAAATTTTGTTCAAATAAATTAAATAATGAAGGATATATATAATCCAAATCTTTTAATATTAATACATTATTAGTTTTTATCAAATATTTAATTTTATTAAGAATTTCCTCATAATATTTATAATTTTTTTCTCCTTTATTATCTTCATCATTTCCTATTAATTCAATATAATTTTTATTTAAAGATTTAAGAATATATTTAATTATATTATTTCCTTCATTTTCTTTAGAAATCAACATCAAATATCGACAATTTGAATCTAAAATATTTTTTTTTATTGCATCTAGAATAAAATTATTTTCAAGTTTATCAATATTTTCTAATTCAAAAACATATTCATTTTTAAACATATTTTTTATCTTTGAATTTAATTTTTCATCACCATCAAAATTAATATTTAAGGAATATAAACCAATATCAGTTAAATATTTTTTTTCATTTTTATTTATATCATTCCTTTTTTTAATCATTTCTATTATTGCTGTTTTGATTAAATTATAAAAATCTCTATTACCATGGAAATCTGGACTTTCTTGGAATATTTTTTTATTATATATACAATATTCATAATAAGTCCTTGCCAATATTTCAAAAAAAAATTTATATTTTAAAGATAATTCTAAATCCAATGATTCTGAAATTTTAATGGAAATTTCTTGTAAATCTTCTATTTCTTCATATTCATTTAAGCTCAAAGTCATTGTACTATTCATTATTTCTTCATTTAATTTGTAATTTGAAGTTCCTATAAACGATATATTATAATTAAAAATGCAATCTAGAAAGTAATTTAAACTATTGAATTTTATTGAATTTTGGGCTAAATCCATTTTGTCAAAAAAAATTAAAATATTAACATTTTTTGATTTATATATACCTTGTTTAAATCCTTTCTTAAATATTTGTTCAATTCCTGATAAAGAACTAAAATTTGAACCTTGGTAATAATAATAATATAATGGTCTGTTTTTTTTAAATTGTATACTCCCCGAATGAATACCTCTTAAATTATCATATAAAATTTGAAAGCCTATAGATTTTCCTGAACCTGGTTTACCAATTATTATTAGAGGAATTTTATTTTCAATACATATAAAGCTAGTAAATAAAATTTCTTTTAAATTTGAATTTAGACTAATTCGATTTCCTTTTGGTATAACCAAACTACCGGAAAATGTGTTTATTTCTTGAGTAGGAAAAGTTAAGAAATTATTATCTTTTGAATAATAAATATTTAATATATTTAACAATTCGTTCCTAAATTCTTTCTTTTTTAATCTTAAATAATAGCATATATATAGTGTCATATTTAAACTTGATTTATATCTTTCAATTATAGCTTGACTATTAAAATAATTTAGGAAATATTTAAAAAATATTATAAATCTTCTTAAATCTCTCATTGTTATTGAAGATTTATCATATTTTTTTCTTATAAAGTCATGGCAATCTATTATATTTTTTGAAATTAGGTTGAATAAATCATCAAACTCATTAAAGGATAAGTTTTTATTTAGTATTAATTTAATTGAATTATGAATGTATTTTTTTTCAATTTCTGGCTTCAGTGATGAAAAATTAATAACAAAATTAATTAAAGATTCAGGTAAAGGATTAATTTTGTATAATAAATTATTATTATTTGAATTATTCATATTTTCTCTTGCTTTTTTAGTTATTATTTTATAAGGTAAACATGTTCCTAAAAAAATAAAATTTTCATTAATTTTTTTTCCTAAATAAGAATGATTACAAATTATTTCAGAAATTAAGTCTAATGAATTACAAGTATTTAATTGTTCAAATAAAATCAAAGTTAACTTATTTTCATAATCTAGATTTTTTATTTCCTCCTCAACAAACTTAATGAAGTCTATAATCTTTTCAGGAGTTATACCATTATGAATTTTTAATTTAAATATTCCATTAATTCTTTTTCCATAAAGTGTAGCTATTATTTCTAATAATTTTGTTTTACCTATTCCTGTATCACCCATTAATATAACCGGCAATTTTGATTCAATATTTAATAGAATTCTAACTATTTTTATAAAATTATCATTTGTTAAAATATAACCTGATTCATCCAACATTTTTCTTATATCTTCTGCTTTATTATTTAAAGAAAATAAAATATTTAATTGTACAAATAACTCGTAATGATCTATTGCTTTATAATCAACTAAGACATTTTCTTCAAATCTATAATTTTCAGAATTCCAAAATTTCATTAGGTCTTGGTATTCTATGTCATCTTTATTATTATTTGAAATTATACTTATTGAACCTCCATCAAGATTAAAAAAGACTAAACTTTTCTTAATTTGTTCAAAAGAAAAAATATCATCTTCTTCATTTTCAAATTCTTCTTGTATTTCATCATTTTTAATAATCATATCTACTTTTTTTTGTCTTAATAAAATATTATTAAAAGAGTTAGTAGAAAAATATTTTGTTAAAAATATTAAATTTTTGATTATTAATGGCCTTATTTTTTTAATAATTACATCTCTATTATCCTCAATAGCCATATCATAATCAAGGTGTGGATTTTGTGTAAAATTTTTAAATTGAAGTGCTAATAATTTTATAAATATCATTTTTTGATAATAATTATGATTTTCAATTTCAAAATATTTATTAATTATTTCTTCGCATTTTTTATTACTTTTTGTTATTGGCCCTTCTAAATTAATATTTTTTGTTGATATTTTATTATTTTCATAAAAATCTAAAACTTCAGCAACAATTTGTATTGGAGAATGTTCTATAGTTATGGCTTCTTCTAATCTTAAAGGGTATAATTTATTGATATAATTTTGATGAAATAAATTGCATATTTTATATTTATTGTTATAATTATATAAATTATTTTGAATCTCTATAAATAAATGAATATCTTTTCCTAAATAATATATTTTTTCATTTGAATCAATATATCTTAATATTATTAATTTAAATAATATTTCATTTATTAAATCATAATTATCTGTTTGATATAGATCTAGATGCAAATAATAATCTTTGTTTTTTTCAAGAGATAAATTAAAATTTTCCAAATTATTTATCAAAGATTTTTTATTAAATGAGCTACCTATAGATAAATAATAATAATAGGCTCGTTCTTCTTTAATTTTTGAAATTATTTCTTTTGTTTTACCATATCCTGAATATTTTGAAGAATAAATTTCAATTTTATTACAATTTTGACTTTTTTTTGAAGGTTGTTTCATGAAATTATTATTTAAAATATTTTCTTCTGGGATTAATTGTTCTATATCCCTTGATATATCAATATCAGTTTTATCATATATAATCAATAAATATGATTTAAGGGTTTTGTTTTTTAATTCATAAATTTTTTTTAATAATTTAATTAATTGTAATTTTATAGCTGACTCTAAACTTTCAATATTAGTTAAAGTGAAAAATATTGGTTTATCACAAAATAAAGCTCTATATAAAAAAGCATTTATTTTTTCAATTGTTGTTTCTTTATTACATATTAATAGTGTATTGATTGTTGGATAATTATTTGTAATATTTAGATAAATTCTTAAAATATTTATATTAACTTCAAAATTATCTTTATTCTTCATTAATCTATATAAGCCAGGAGACAATTCTGAATTAACTTTATTATTTTCATATAAATCATTTATATCAATGTTATTTTTTTGAAATATTTTTTCTAAATAATAATTAATATTATTTAGAATTGTTATATCTTCCATTTCTTCATTAAAATTATATTCAATTTGAATATTATTAACTTTATTTAAAGTAACTGAATTGATTAAATCTGATATGTCTTTATTTTTCAATTTTATATTTTCGTATAATTCAATAAAATTTTTTCCATAAAATAATCTTAAAATCGGAAATTTTTTATATCCATCTTTTATATTTTTTTTAAAATTTTTAATTTTATTTTTATATTCTTCAACTATTGTATATAAATCGATTTTCTTTTTATTTATATATACTTCAGAATTTTTGACTTCTAATGATATATCAATTAATTTAGGATATCCTAGTTTAAGTAAAGTATTAAAACATTGATTTAATTTTTGTATACCATCAATTAAATTAATAAATTTTCTTATCAATCCTTTATTTTCATCATTTTCTTCATTTTTGTTTGATTCTGATTTTATATTTATTAATATTAAATTAAAATTTTTTTCACATTCATATTGATTCATATAGATATTTGGTGATTTAACACAAAAACTAAACATATTATTTTCATCTTGAAAAAATTCTATAATTGAGCTATTAAGAATTTTATTAATTTTTTGAGATACTATAATAGGTTTATTATCATATAATAAGAATAAATTTAAAATTTCCTCGAAAGAGCCGAGATAACTTTTGAATTTATTAATTAATTCAGGATGTTCTAAATTTAGTTTAATTAAAAATTTAAACAAATGTTCATCTGTTTCAATAGTTTGATTATTTATAATTTTAATAAAAAATTCATATATATCAATAAAATTATTTAAATCATTAATTTGCAAAGACATATCTTCCCTATATCCAGCTATTTCATTTAAATCTCTTATATCTAAGTTCGAATCTTTTACTTTTTTTATTAAAATTAATGATTCTTCCTTTTCAAAAAATGATTTATAAAATTCTTTTATAGAATTTTCTTTATTTATATCTAAATCATATTTCATTAATATATCTAAAGCTTTTTGAATTTGCTCTTTATTAATGTTGCTGGAAAATAATGAATTATATGATTGATTTAATATATTAAAAAATTCAGTTTTTTTAACTTCATGTATTTTATTATATGATTCTATAAAATATATTATGCTTTTCAATAGATTTGAAATTCCTTCTTTTTGGGATAATATAATTAAGTCATTTAATAATTCATTTTTAATATAATCATCTTTCCTTAAATAAGAAAATTCTTTTCTTATAAATTGTATTTCATCATTCATATTTTCTTCATTAAGTGAATTAAAAATTATATTAATATTATTTATATTATATATAGATTCTTTATTTTCATTTCTTTGAATTATTCTTTTTAATGTATCTTTATAAATATTAATTGATTCTTTTAAAATTTCATTTTCTGATTTTTGTAGTTTCTCATTATAATATTTATATATTGAATTGAAAAAAATTGAATTTTTATATTTTATATTTTGACTTTCTTCAAAAGCTTCATTAAAATTAAATTCAGCATTTTTGATAATACCATTATTATCTAATTTAATTATTTCATTTATATTTTTTTGCTTAATTTCATTTATTTTTTCTTTAATTATATTTATTATTTCTTTTTTTGAATTTGAATAAAAAGTATTATAATATTCGTAAATAACTTCTAATGCTTCTACTTTTTTTTTACATATATTTATATTTTCTTTTAATTTTTCATAAATAGATATTGCATCTTTATCAAATATCACTGATATTTTACCATAAAAAGTTTCTTCATTATAAATCAAATTATTAATTAACTCATATTTTATTGTATTACTTTTTAAATCCATATATATTTTATTAGCAGTCATTAAGGATTCCTTAAAAAAATCAGGTATAATTAATTCTTTTTCAGAATTTGATATATTTTTTAGACGTTTAAAAATTTTAAAATTTGTGTTTTCACTTTTTTGATAAAAATCATTTTCTTTTAAAGCTTTATCTCGATACTTATCTATGATAGATAATATATATTTATTATTTGGTGCTAATAATAACAGAGAACTTATAATTAATCCTTCATTATCTTCAAGCTCTTTACATTCTGTTATAAGAAAATTTATAATATAATTTTTCAATCTTTTTAATAAAAAGCTCATTTTTTTATTATTTATCAAATAATAATAATATTTTATAGTTGTATCATAATTAAGTTGAAAAATACTAATTATTTTTTTTAATTTTGATTCATTAAATTGATTACAAATGAGCAAATTATCAATTATTTCATATATTAAATCATAATTATTTTCTTCTAAAACAGTATATTTTAATTCATCTATTTTTTTATTTATTAAAGAAATGAAATCCTTATCTATTGCTTTCAAAGGGAAAATATCAAAAATACTTTTGAAATCTGTCACTTTTTTCATTTGTTCTAAAAGAATATTATAGAACTTAATTTTTGTCTCATTTGAAGAATATTCAAATAACATATATAAATGATTATTTTTGATTAATTTAATATTATTCAAATAATCTTTATCAATATTAGTAATTGGAATATATTTAAAAACCATTGGATCTCTATATTTTGAAAATTTATAATTAGAACTAAAATAGTAAATATCTTGGTAAAGAATAAAATTAATTATATCTTCATTTTTTAATTTTTTTTTTTCTATTAAATTAATTCCTTTTTCATGTACTATACTATAAAATTTTTCTATTATACTACTTTTTATTTTTAAGCTTTTAAAGAGTTCAACTAGTTTATGTAATTTACTCAATTCATTTAAATCTTCATTTGAAGAATGGTCAAGAATATTCTTAAAAATTTTTTCAAAATCAATTAATAATTTTGTTTCATAACCCATTTTTATAATCTCACTTAAAATATTATAAATCTCATCAATATCTATTTTTTCTTTTTTATCTATTTTTTCTAAAGTTAATAAAGAGTAAAAAACATTATTTTGTAATTTTATGTAAATACTATTATAATTTTCGTTGATAAATCTTAGACTTTTTGTAAATCCATTAGATAATTTAATAATAGTATTGATATCATCTTTAGTATTGGAAATTTCTAATAAATGTTTTTGAAATTGATTTAATTCGACATTATTAAAAGTAAAATCATTACAAGTTAATTTTTTTTCACACAATAAGATTAAAATTTCTCTGCAATACTTTTTTCCATTGTTAGATTCAATTAATTTCATTAAATATTCTTTGTCATATTTAGCATATATATAAACCATTAAATTTATTATTAAACATTTTTTTATTGGTGGAACTAATTTTATTAAGATTTCAATATCTTCATTTAACAAACAAAATTCATGATTTAATGTGATTTTATCTTCTTGTTTTACTTTTACTAATTCTATAAATTTTTTTGGTTCAATTTCAAACTTAATACAAGATTTTAAAAATATAAGTATAATGTCAGCCCTTAATATAAGATTTTTATATGGCCATTTATTTGATATTTTAAATACTAATTGTTTCAACAAATCTTTTTGAATATTTATTTTATTAAGATTTTGCAAAAAGTATAAAATATAATATTTAAAAATATAATGTAGAGTAATATCATTTACATATGAATTATTTGGTTCATATAATAAATTGTTGATATAAAAAAAATTTTTTAAATCATTATTGATTTCTATTTTACTATTATATTCTTCTTTTGAGTTTATATTAAATTTTAAAGAGATTGATAATAAATTAATTTCATTTTCAATTGGAATTTGAACCAAAAAGCAAGTATTGTTTTCTCCATCTATCAATAATTCTTTTTTATTTATAAAAAGAAATTTATAATTGGTAACTGGAATTATGTCACCATAAAATGCTGATATATAACAATTGTCTATATACCTGTCTTTAATTATAAAAAAGAAAAAAATATTGTATTTAGAATTCAAATCAATAGATTGGATTTTAAAACTTTTTATTTGGTAGAATATTTTTTTTGTTTTTATCTCTATTCTTTTATATTTATTTTCTTTCAGATAGTTTACAAATTTTTTTAATTTTTCCCTCTCTTCTTTAGATTCAATTATATCATCTAAATCGCGCAAATCGCACTCCTCTATACAAAATAAAGCTTCTCCATCTAAACCTAACTGTTCTATAGATTCTTCTCTTAGTCCTAAGTTTATTTTTAAAAATTTTGAAACTTCTTCTTCATTACTTTCTTCTGATATTATAAAATTTTCTTCTTTAATAAATTCCATCTTATTATATTTAAAATAACGAATAAAATTTATTAAATAAATTTAGGATTTAATGCTTTAATATAAATGGTGGGGATTGGGGATTGGGGATTGGGGATTGGGGATTGGGGATTGGG
>JAJMZT010000093.1:0-11141 GCA_023807265.1 Metadinium minorum
CCCAATCCCCAATCCCCAATCCCCAATCCCCAATCCCCAATCCCCATTTAAATAACAACAAATTTCTTAAAAATAAATTATTTACAAAAGAGATATTCATTAAATTTTTATTTAGCTTATATGGCCAGTTTAAGTCCCTAAAGATAAAATAGAACTCAATTCAATTAATTATATATTTAAATAATAACAAAATTTTTTAATAGTATTATATATAAAAAAATCATTGGTGAATAAATATTTTATTCCATATCTAAATAATCTATTCTTAAATTAATTGTTCCTGATTTACAATTATTAAATAATTTTTTTAAAGGAATAGAATTAATAAAAGTTATAACATTTTTATTATCATTTTCATCACTAACATTATCAATATCTTGCTCTAAATATATTATTTTTGAATTATATTCTAAATCAGAAAATGTCACCCTTACTAAATAAGAATTATTATTATTTTTTCCATTAAGAAAACGATTAATATTTAAATAAAAAAAGACATCCTCATTATCAGATAATTCGATATTAAATATATAATTTTCATTATATTGAACATTAGTTTTTATTCCTCTTTTTATTCTAGATTTATTTATATTAATTTTTTCTTCTAATTTTTGAAATTTAATGTCTTTTTTATAATTTTTTTCAATTTTTGATACTTGATCATCTTTGGGAAATTCTATTTTTAAATTTCCAATTCTTTTTTGAATTTCATTTTTCATTTCTTCCATATTATCAAATTCACTATAGCCTTTTGGAATTAGTTTTGTTACATATTTTTTAATATTTCTTCTAAAATTATTAAATTCAGAAATTTTTTGAGTTAAAGATGAAATAATTTCATCAATTTTGTTTTGCCCTTCTTGATATAACAAATCAATTTTATAGCAAATATCATTTGAAAAATTAAGTAAAGCAGATTTATGATTTTCTAAATCAGAATTTAATTGTTGCAATTCTCTTATTGTTTTATCTGTTTCTAAAATAAATTCTTTTATATTTTTAAAACTATTCCCAAAAAATATATTTAAATCTAAATATTTTTCATAATTTACACAACGGTGTTCCTTATGTATTATAATTTGTGCAGTATAACATACAGGACACATTTTTTTATCACAGTCAATACAATAAGCCCATATTTTATTAAGCTTATGATTTTCACAATTAGAAATTAGTTGGTTTGTATTAAATTTAATGGTAGAATTATCCTCTTCATCTTCTTCAACAATTTCTGCAATTGCCTTTAATAAAGTAATTGGCTTTAAATTTGCTTTTTTTACCATTTTTTTACATAAAGGACAAGGTGTATAATCTTTTTTTAAATAATAATAATGCTTATTAAAACAATTTTTGCAGGAATTCTTTTTGCAATATGGACAATAAAAAAGATCTTTTAATTGTTTGGAACATGAACCACATTTCATTAAAGAAGTTAATTTTAATTTTAAATTTTCATTTTGCTCTTTTTTTCTTTGTATTAGGTTTTTATGTTCTTTTACCATTTCTGTAAATAATACACTTTTAAATATTTCTTCTTCTTCATTGTTATTTGTATTATCTTCTTTAAATAAAATAGAATTCTTTGGTAAGTTATTTAGATCTAGGATTTTCTCTTCATCTTGTTCTAATTCTTCTTTATCAACATTATTTATATCACTTCTTCCATGTTTCATTTAAAAAATCACTTTTTTTCAAAAAAAATAATATTTATTTATAAAATAATTACATAAAAATATTTTCAAATTATATATTAATTTAATTACCAAAAAGGACACCAACCCAAATAAGATTGGGCTAAATTTTCATATGATGTTGCTTGAATAATTAATTTATCTACCTGAGTTTTGGCATCAAATACAATATTAGGATAAAAATCAGTTCCAGATAATTTATCCTGTACTCTATCTAAAACCATTTGTGCAATTTTATTTAATTCTTCAGATTCTATTTCATCCTTTTCTTCGAATGAAATAAATATTTGTCTTTCATCATCTTCCATTTTTTTCTTTTCTTTTTTTTCTTCTTCTTCATGAATTGATTCAATTTTTTCATCATTTTTAGATTCAGGTTTTTCTTCCTTTTCTCCCTTTTCTTCCTTTTCTTCCTTTTCTTCCTTTTCTTCCTTTTCTTCCTTTTCTTCCTTTTCTTCCTTTTCTTCTTTTTCATTTTTATTTTCATTATCCTTTTCATTTTCTTTTTCTTTTTTTATATTTATTTCATAACTTTTAAATAATTGATTTAATTTTCCTAATGTACCTCCATAATTAAAATTAAAACTTTGTGAAATAATATTAAAATTATTCATATCAATATTATTGTTATTATTATCATTTTTATTAACTTCATTGATTATATTTATTTTTTCTTTATCGTAATTTATATTGTCATTATTTATATTCATTTTTTTTTCATTTTTATTTTTAAATTGTTTTATATTTCTTTTTCTTTTTTTCATTATCATAGGAATCATAAGCCTAAAAGAAATTAAGGGATCATGAATAAAAGAGCCTAATATTGCTAGTAAAGAATCTTTATTAGCTCTTAATAATTCCATAATTTTAATACTGATTAATCTAAATGTTCCATCAATTCCAGAAACCTCCAAAGCTTTTATTAACATTCTTGTTAATCTAAATGGCACTTTTTCAGGGAATTTATCTCTTTTCATTGCCACTTCAAAACAATCCCCAAAATCTATATGTATTATTTTGCCTGTTTTTCTATTCATCATTAAATTACTTGGGTGCCTATCACCCAGTCCTAATATATATCCAACAATACTCATAACAGCTAAAGAACGAGAATAATTTGTTCTTCTATTTAACCAAGTCTCACAATTTTTTGATTTTTTCCAAATAACTGTATTTAATTCTAACCCCTTTGTTTCAAGTAAAGCTTCTTTGAAAGCTTCAACTTTTCCTAAAAAGCTTCCAGATTCAAATTTTGGATATAATTTATATACTTTTCTATGCTCTACACTTGGAATGGTATTTGATATTGTACGTTGATCTTTTATTAATTGATGTAGAGTATCACAATTTGGAACCCATCCTATTATCCCGGCATTGTGGGATAAGGGCAAAACTGCATATGTATTTATAAATAATTTTTTTTTAGATGTATAATTATCTTTTGCTAATATTGTATTTACTAAATCAAATAATTGCATAACTCTTTCATCTTGACGTAAATCTTCATGACCTTTTAATAAAAATTTATATTCTTTGCTATCAGTTCCTATCATCGTCATTTGTCTAGGATGCTGTTTTGTATTAAATAATTTTAGTTGTTTTCCAATCTTTTTTATTCTTATTATTGAAAATACATTATTTATATCATTTATTTTAATATCGTTTTTATCTTTTCTGCCTTTTAATATATTTTCATTGTAATTCATATAATATGTTCCAGGTAAAACAATATTACTTTCTTCAAAACTATTTAATTTTGGTGATATATAGTCTAAAGCAATTACATTAAAAGTTTTATAATGATCAGATATTTTTTTATATAAATGATGATATATTTCCCAAGCTTCTTTGGCATATTCAGTTTCTAAAGTATTTTTATATTGGATTAAGTATTCTTCTGCATCCTTTATATCAGAATTAAATTTTTGGAAAAAATGTATTTCATACATATTTTTTGGAATTTTATTCATTTTTTCATGTATTTTCATCATTTGATTCACAAAAGAATTATAATCTTTATTTTGAAAAACTTTTGAGGCATCTTCAATATTTTCAAACCATTCTTCATGTAATAGCATTGCACATTTATTTAATTCAGTAATAAACATTTCATATTCGTCTATTAATTTTTTATAATTATAATTTTTATCTATTATTTCAGATAAAACTTTTTTTGCTGCATATTTCCTTTTTTTAGAATTTGAATATTTCATAATAATTAGTGAAGAAATTATTGCATGAGGGTGAGATAAACCAATTTTTATTAAAATATTAAATAAGACATCTAATATTTTGGGTTCTTTGATATCAAATCTACATAATAATTGTGGTATAACATTTAAAAATGAATCTATATCAATATAATTAAATGTTTCTGATATTATTGATAGTAAATTATCACTTTTATCTCCAATTGCAAAAAATATATCGATAAGCCTTAAAAGATCTTGAAATGTTTTATTTCTATTCTTTCCACCTATTGATAATGAATTTTTAAAACCTTTTACTGCATTTATTGCAAATAATATTTCTTTATTTATTATTTTATCTGAATTATTTTTTTTTTCTTTTTTAATGTTAGAAAAAATAAATTTATAATATTTATAATTAAACATAGCAAAATTATGCCATAGTTTATAACTTGAACTATTATATTTTGTGGCTAATGAAAAATAATGATTTATCATTTCACTTTCATCATCTTGAGGTGGGTTTATTCTCATACTTTGTTTTCTTTGCTTACTATTATTTGCATTAAATGTTGTTTTTCTAAAAAATCCATGACTTAAACGAAGATTATCATAATCATTTATATTATTTTCTTTTTTCAAATTATCTACTAAAGATTTTTTAAAAACAAAATTCTTATGTTTATAAATTGCATAATTTCCATATATTTTACTTTTGATTTTATTATTTAAATTAGATAAATTATTATTACTATTAATTTTTATTGTATCATTATTATCTAATAAATCGACTATATATCTACTATTATCTATAGCTTCTTTTATTTCTCCTTTCTCAAAAAGACATTTATTATAAATTAATTCAATTTTTATTTGAATTTCATTTAATTTTAGATTATTTGATTTGCCTAATTCATCTTTAATATTTAATTTTTTTTTTAATCTTAGAAGTATTTTTTCACTTTGACTATATAATTGTAATTTCCTGCAAATTTTTACTAAATCCATATATTTATTATATTCTTTCTCAATAGGTAATACCAAAGATCTTATTGCTAAAAATTTTTCAAAAATATATGGGTCTTCTTGGGCGATTATTTCCAAATTTTTATTCCATAATTGAACCATATTATTAAAATAAGATTTGTCATTCAAATGATTTTGCTTATATTCTATAATTTGCTCTAAATTATATAGCATTTGATTTTTAACTAATAATTCATATCCTCTTATATATGACTCACTTAATAATGATTTAATTCTTGATAAAATTATTTTCTTTGCTTCTAAAATATATTTTGATGCTAAATTATATTTTTCTTTTTCTATATTTAATACAATTGAATACAAATTTAGTTCAAATAGAATATCTTCATTATTTCCTAAAAAATTTAATTTTTGATTACTATTTATAAGCTCTTGGTATGATATAAATATTTCAGGTTCTAAAGACTCTTCATTAGTTTGGGATATAATTCTTTCTAATTTATTTCTATTATAATTAGTCAAATATTTGTTGAGATTAATAAAATCTATTTCTAATGTATTCATATTAGTTCCCCAACTTAATCCATGGTTAATAAAAAATAAATTTTCATCATCTTCAGCACTTGTTGCTATATTATCATCATTAATATCTTCATTAAATTCATATAAATCACTTTTTTTATCCTCATTATTTTTTATTAAAAATTGCTCATCAATATCATTATTATTTTTGAATAATTTATTTAAATTTGAAAAATGTTTTTTTAATTCATTCCATTCTCCTAAATTCATGCTTGCTTTTGATAATAAAATTTCTTTTTCAATATCTTTTTTTAATTTTTCTTCATCTATTGGTTTATTATTATTCTCCTTTTCTATTTTTTCTTTCTCTTCATTTATTATATTTTTGTCATTATTTTTTTCATTAACTTCTAATATTTGATTTAAATTAAATTCATTTTCATTTCCATTAGAATTATTACTTTCATCAATATTATTGATACTATTTATATTATTTTTATTATTATTAAAATTTATATTATTATTAATTATATTTTTATCAATTATAATATTATTGGTATCATTATTTGAAAGTAACTCTTCCCAATCTAACAAACCATTAAGACAAATATCTTTATTTTTCTTTAAAGTTAATATATTTTTTTTGTTTTTTTCTTCTTCTAATTTCTTATTGATTATTTCTAATGCTTCTTTATAATTATGAAGTTTTATAAACCATATATATTCCTTTTCTTTATCTTTTTCATCAAAATTAATACTTCCATAATTATATTCAGAAATACTACTTCTTCTTCTTCTTCTTTCATAGTCAAAATTCGTATTATTTCTTTTTCTTATTTTATCTTTATTTTTTTCTGTTAATTTTAATAATCCAATAGCACTTTCTGGTAATTTTAATTCATAATATAATTCTATTAAGTCTTCAATATCATCAAAATTATTTTTACTCATAAAATGGTTTTCTTTATAATATAATGCTTTAGCAAAAGCCCTACATTTATAAGCTACTTCTCCAAATTTATAATAATCACAAAATAATAAATTGATATCTTTTCTTTCTATGAACTCAAATAAACTTAATATTGTTAAAAGGATTTCATTTGGTGTTTTTGGATTATTTAACGCTTTATTTAAATCAGATATTAAGTTTACTTTATTTTTATCATTATTATTAATATAAGTCAAATAAAAAGCATAATTATATAATTCTAAAATAAGAGGGAAATAATAATCAGCAATAGATCTACAATGAAATAAAGAAAAAGAAGGGGATTGTTCAAAGAGAATTTTTGTAGTAGATTTAAACCATTCTTGCCAATCTTCTTCTACTACACAATTTGAAGTATTAAATATTTTTATTATTAAATCATTATTTATTGAATTTTTTCTATTTTTGTTTGTTGGACTTAAAAATTGATTATTTTTTTTAGTAGCACTTTTTTTAGATATATTTTCATTTTCTGAAGTTTGACTTTTATCTAATTGTTTTAAACTTGATGTTTTTGATAAATCTTTTTTTTTAGTTTTTTCATTTTTTATACTATAAAATCCATAAATACAATTCATAAAACAAACTTGTGAAGATATCATTGTTTCAAAATCTTCTGATAGTAAAAATTTATAATCTGAATATACTGTAATCATCGGTTGAATATTTTTTCCATAATTGATATATTTAATAATACCAAATCTTTTTAAGCACCTAATTATTGTAGGAAGAAATGTTATGAAATGTTCTCTATTAATTTGATTCATTTTTTTAAATATATCAAGAATTTTACTACAAAATTTAATATTCTCTTCGGAATTGCTGTTAATTTGGTTAAAGCAATTGTCTAAAAAATTTTTATTTTGTCTTTCTTTTGGAGTACCTAATTCTTTCATAAATCTATTCAATTTTTCTATTAATGTTTCTATTATTAAAGGATAAAAATGATATGTATTTGGCAAAGAAACTATTTTATAGAAAAATTCTAATAAATTAGAATTATATTCATGTGAAATTAAAAATAATGATGATAATTCTATTAAAATTATATCAAGGTAAGAAACTATGTTTGGATTTTTGGCCATTGATAAAAAAAATTTAATAATATATTCTTTTTTAAATTTTTTTTCTTTTTTAGCTTTGACATTAAAAAAAGAAAGAAAAGTAGGAATTAATATTGGATAATATATTTCCATTTCATTCACAAAATTTTCAAAAAAATAATTAAGTATAAGACAACATTTCTGACTACATTGTTCAACAAGAATAAAGTTTTTAGATAATTGTACTAAATCAGAAAGATTTTCTTTTATTATATTTTTAATACTTTTCATTATTGTAAGTATACATGAAAATAAAATTACTTGGCAATTTATTTCTACTTGAGGTAATATTTTTAGAATTGTCGGCAATATTATTTCTAACAGTTTTACATCCTTTTGCTCTAAATCATTAATTATATTATTAAGGCTATTAATTATTTGAGTTGTTAAATCTTGTTGTGAATTTTCTTTTAATATTTTAATAAAATATAAAACTGGCTTATATGTTGAGGGCTCAATATTTGATAAAGATATTTCTTCATTCATTTCAGTTTTAGGATTATATTTTGTTAACTTAAAATCATTATCATCAAAATATTCTTGTTCATATAAATTCCCATCTAAATGATAAAAAGATATATCTTGATTAATAAATAATTTTTCAATTTCAAAAGGGTCCATTGCACCTGAAATGCCAAAAATACTTGCTATAGTGTTTAGACTTTCATCATTTAATCCTTTAATAATACATTGGATTAATATCTCAACTATATTTATCTTTTCATTTCTTTTTATGTTTGATAATATTTCATTATCATTATTTTCATTAACAATTTTCTCATCATTATCATTATCATTATCTATATCTATTTGATTTGACAATATCTTATTTTTTATATTAAATTGTTTATTTTTTATTTTATTTCTATAGGGTATACTTTTTTTATAAATATTTTTATCTAAAGAATCCAAAGATTCTGAAATAATATTTTCATTAATTTCTTCATAAATATTAATTTTTTGGAGTTTTATTATTTGATATAATACTTTTAATATTATTTCAGTTTTTGTTGTATTATCACCTCCTTCTTTTAAATTATTTATACATATTATTAATAAAATGTGACAAAAATCATTTATTTTTTTAGTATTATTCCCATTGTTTAAAAAAATTTCATTGATTAAATTAGAATTAAGTAATTCATATACTATTTTAAGAGAATCAATGAAAATAATTCCTTGATAACCATAATTAATATTTATATTTATTAATACCTCTATAATTTGTTCAATTAAATTTAAATTAAAAAAATCTTTTAAATATAAAGTATAATATAATAACAAGAATATTAAATCTTCTTTATGAATAATATCTTCACAATGACCAATAGTAAATAATATATTATTTATATTCTTTTTTACAAATGTAATAAAATAATTTTTATTTTGGCTTCTTTTTGCCAAAATTCCAATAGTTTGAATTAACTTTTCTTTTATTTTTTGGTCTTCATCAGTAAATAAAATTCCTATTAATTTACTAAAAAAACTTTCTGTTCTTTTTAATATTGTATCAAGTAATATAGTCTTTTTATGCAAAATATTAAAGGCAAAAATTCTTATTGGAATATCTTTTACACTAAAAATTAAATTTCTTATAGAATCAATGATATTATTTAAAATATAATTTGAATAATTAAAATCATCTGAATAAATTTTTACAAATTTACATAAAAGCAATTCAAGTATTTTTTTTCTTATTTTATTTGAAGAAAAAAGTAAAAAAGGTAAAATTTTATCATTATAAAAAATTAACATATCCTTTAAAAATAAATTATTTTCAATTTGAGAAAATAAAGTTAAAGCAAAAATCATTATTCTCCAATCATTTAAGCATTTACATTTATTATATAGACTTAATGAATAATCATAATTAAATATATTATTTTCTTGATTTTCATAATCATTAATTTCATTCGAATTTGTTATATTATTCATATATTTTTTAATATATTTTTTAATATTAACTAATATTCCTTCTAAACTTTCATGTATAAAATTATCTTTTATATGGGCAATCTCTTGATAAAAATATTCTAATTTAAAATCTTCATCCCATAAAATCAAACTAACAACATTTAAAGAAGAAATAACGGTTGATATATGCTCCATACTAAAACTATTAAATGCAGTCATTATTGAAATTAAAAACTCAATTTTATATGTTGTTAATCCTGATTTAAATATTTTTAATAAAATGTAATATATATTAAATTTTGTTACAATTATTTCTATATACAAATTTTCTTTATTATTTAATAAATCAGCTAAACATTTAAATATTTCAATATCAAAAATATTTTTTTCCATTATTAAGCCATTTAAAAGATTAATTAATTGCACATAACATATATCAAAATATTCTTTTTTAATAAATAAACTTAAAGAGCCTAAAGTTATTAATAAGGCATTTCTTATTTCATTATTTGCCTTTAAAGTAAGATATTTATTACTATATTCTAAAAAATCTTTTAAATATTTTTTAGTAAATTTTTCTTTATTTATTTGATATAATTCGGGAATAAATTTTATAAATTCAACTCTAATTTGATAATTTTTGCTATTTATACATTTCATTAATTGACCAACTAAAGAAATATATACTTTATCACTTTTTAAAAATAAAGGTTCAGAAATATATATGTTTTTTATGACTTCTATTAATCCCAAAGTCAAACTAAGATTATTTGGTATTTCATTATTATCTTTCAAATGAATAGAAAATGAATTAAAAATTCTATAATAAATCAATTGTTCATAACTGTATTTAGTTTTATAATCTCTATTCTTTAACATATGATTAAATTGTTTTATTAATTCTCCAATTGCATATCTTACTTCATATTTTGGATCTTTAAAATTATCTAATATTTTTGAAAAAGTGGAAAAATTTGATGACTCAGTAATTTTGTTGTAAGCAAATAATGATGAATTTTCAATTATTTTGCATAATAATATAATAGAAGAAAACATATTATTTTCGTTTTTATTATTGTTAAATTTGAAAAATATATCATCCATAAAATCAGATAATAATTTACTAACATATATTCCACCTATTTTTATTAAATTACCAATTGTATTACATATATTTTCAATATATGTTAAATTTTTTATATTACTATTTAATCTTTTTTTTAAAAAAACTAAAATCTTATTTAAATAACTCATTATTTGGCTTTTTTCAGTCAATAATAATAAAATTGAATTAACTAAATTTATAACCAAATTAATATTTAAATTATTTTGTTCTAGATATTTATATATTTTAGTGATAGTTTCTTCCATTATATTTCTATTTCTTCTTATATAAAGGCATAACTCTTTTACACTACTATAGGGTGGATTACATTTTGAATTTGAATCATTACTTATTAATTGAAATATTTCACCTAATTCTAGCATATTATTCTGTGGTACATTGAAATTAATTATAATATTTTGATTATTACTCACTGAAGATGAATTAAAGCCAATAAATGGTTTTTGATATATAGAATTACTTATTTTTTTCCTCATTAATAATTTTTGTAATATATATATTTATCAAATTATATTAATTTTTATTAATATAATTAAATGAATTTTATTTGAATTTTTATTCATTATTTGAAATATAAATGGGGATTGGGGATTGGGGATTGGGGATTGGGGATTGGGGATT
>JAJMZT010000094.1:0-11135 GCA_023807265.1 Metadinium minorum
CCCAATCCCCAATCCCCAATCCCCAATCCCCAATCCCCAATCCCCAATAAACAATTATATTAATATAATGAAAAAATATATTGAAATTTTAACATTTTTTTCAATATCATAAAAATAAAATATTAAATGTTTAATAATAAAATTATTCAATTATTCAATTATCTTCTTTCATTATTATATTTCCAAGATTATTTAACTTTACATTATTATTATTTTTATGTATAACATTTATTTTTTTCTTAAATAGAGGAGAAGTTGTTCTTTGAGCAGTTATGGAATTTATATTTCCTCCTATTTTTATTTTTGATTGGCTTTTACTCATTTTTATTCCAATTTTTGGTTTACTATAGTGTCTATAATATTCATTACAATTATTTAATTCATTATTATTATTTAATAATATATTATTTGTATTACTTTTTATATATTTATTATTTCGATAATTTGGAGAAAATATAAATCTATTTTTCTTATTTTGTGATTCATAATTATTTAGATTTTTTAATTGAAAATTTTTTAAATGTATTTTTTTTTCATTAATTTCATCATAATTATCATCTCTAATAATATTATTAATATTATTAGTGTCTTTGTTTAATTTTTTTGTTATTAAATAATTTTTACCAGTTTTGATTTTATGTGGGGTATAAATTGAGATATTTCTTGGTTTTTCTTTTACTTTAATATTTAAAAAACTTTTTGGAATACCATTAATAATTAGTTTTCTAATATTTTTATTCGTTTCTCCGCCGAAATCATCTTTTGTGAATTTTATTTCTTTAATTTCTGGGAAATCTACATATATTTTTGAATATGAAGGTTCATCCATTAACTCATATAATGTTAACATGGGGGAGTCGTGCAATTTAACTTTCTTTGATACATTAACTCGATTAGCTGAGCTTTCATTTACAATTTCTATTTTATCATAATTAATATCTGTATTAATATTTATTTTGCTATTATTATCTTTTTCGTTTTTAAATTCTTCTTCTGTTAATAATAAATCTGTTTTTATATTATTTTCTTTTACAATATCACCATCATTTATATCTGTGTTATGTTCTAAATTATTATCTTGATTTACATTTATATCTGTATTTATTTCTTCTTCATTATTATTTTTAATATTGCTATTAGTATTGATATTATCATTTTTAATTTCATTATTATTTTCATTTAATTTATTATCTATATTATTATCATTTTTAAAATCTTCTTTATTCATTTCTTCAATATTATTTGTTTTATTATCTTCTTTATTCATTTCTTCAATATTATTTGTTTTATTATCTTCTTTATTCTTTTCTTCAATATTATTTGTTTTATTATCTTCTTCATTTTTAATTATTTTATTTTCATTATTATCATCTTTGTTTATTTCTGTTGAAGTAAATTGGTTATAAAGATTTGATTGATTAATAATTAATTTGGCTTGTGGATTTTTTATTTTTGCTCTATAAGATAATTCTTTTGGTTCTTCTATAGGAACTGATTCTAATTTTAATAGTTCTTTATTATTATCATTATCATTAACAGATGATTTTTCTTCTTTTTCTTCATTAATTTTTAATATTTTTTTATTTCTATCCTTTATATTTATCGAATCTTCTTCTTCAATTTCTTCTTTATTTTTTTCTTTTTCATTTTTATTCATATCATTCATATTTTCTGTATAAATATTATCTTCTTTATTTCCTTCTTCATTATTTTCTATTTTTATTTCACTTTTATTTTTATTATCATCATCATTTTTAATTTTATTATCTATATTGTCTATTTTTTCTTTTTCATTATTTAAATTATCCTCTATAATTTGCTTTGAATCTATATTATTATCATTTTGATTTTGATTATTTTCTTTTTCGATATTTTTTTCCTCATTTTGATTATTAATTTCTTTTTCATTTTTATTTTCAATTTCTAAAGGCTCTTTGTTATTAATTTCATCATCCTCATTAGCAACATTTTTATTTATATTTTCTGCTTTATTTTCATTTTCATTCTCTTTTGGTTTTTGATTTTCAATATTGCTTTCTTCTTTTTTTGCTTCATTTTCATTTAGATTCAAATTTTTATTTTCATCTAAATTATCTTGGATATCAACATTATTTTCTTTAATTTGAGTTTTAATTTCATTTTCATTATTCAATTTGTTTGAATTATCATTGTAATTTAAATCTTTATCATCATCATCATCATTAAAAATGATATCATTTTTTCTAACCAATTTTACATTGTTATTTATTCTTTTTTCTTTTTTGTTATCGTTAATATTTTCTTGTTCTTCAAAGTTTTCATTTTTAAATATATTTTCGTTTTCTTTTTCTAAACTATTTTCATTTTGAGTATCATTTTCTTTTTCATTTCCTTTTTCAAATGATTTTTCTTTATTATTATTTTTAACTTCAAATTGATTTTGACTATCGTTTTGATTATTATATTCATTTGATTCTTGATTTATTATATTTTCTTTTTCGTTATTTTTATCAATATTTAGACTTATATTTTCATTTTGATTTATTTCTTCATTTATTTTTTTATTATTAACATTATTATTTTCATCTTCTTTTTTAAATTTATTATCTTTGATATCAATATTTTTAATAATATTTTTTATTTCATTTTCATTTGTATTTATATTTTCATTTTCTTCGTTAAGTTCATTATTTATATCATTAATTTCTTTAATATCATTATTTATATTATTATTTTCATTATCATTTGTTTTTAAATTATTATTTTGGTCTTCTTTTATTTCATTATTTATTTTTTCATTTATATTTATATTTTCATTTATTTTTGTATCTTCATTTATTTTTTCAGTTTCAATTATATTATCTTTTTCATTTTCATTTATATTATTATTTGTTTCTTCATTTTTTTTACTTTCATTTTCTTTTTCGTTTTCTTTTTCAGGTAAATTAGAAATGTTTTCATCTCTATTTATATTTTCATTATTAATTATATTATCTTCATTTGCTTTATCTTGCTTTTCTTCATTTTTATTTATAATATTTGTATCTTCATTTATATTATCATCTATATTTTTATTTGTTTCGTCATTTTTATTTATATTTTGATTTTTATCATCAACTAAATTATCCTTCTTTTCTTCATCTTTAACGTCTTCTTCTTTTATAATATTGTTTTTTTCTTCATTTTTGACTTCTTCATTTTTCGCTTCTTCATTTAAATTATCCTTCTTTTCTTCATTATTATTTATATCTTCATTTATATTATTGTTTTTATCTTCATTTAAATTATTATTATTTTTTTCAAGTGCTTCATTTATATTTAGATTATTATTTTCATTGTTGTTTAAATTTTTATTTATGTCTTCATTTTGAATTTTTTCATTTTCTACCGATTTGTCATTGATTTCCTTTTTATTTTCATTTATACTTTCTTTTTTGTTTGTTTCATCATTTATTCCTTCATTTATAATATTATTATTAATATTATTATCATTTTCTTTAATATTTTTATTTATTTCTTCATTTTTACTTATATTATCATTATCATTTCCATTTAGATTATCATTTTTATTATTATTATCATTTTCTTCTTCTTTTTGATTCTCATTCATATTTTCAGTTTTATTTAAATTATTATTTCCGTCTTCAATTATTTTTTCATTCATTTCTTCATTTTTATTATTATTTTCATTTTCATTTATATTCTCATTTATTTCTTCTTTTTTAATTAAATTTTCATTTTCTTTTTCATTTGTTTCTTCAATTTTATTCATATCATTATTTCCATTTTCTTTTATATTATTTTCTATATCTTCATTTTTATTTTGGCTTTCAGCTTCTTTTTCATTTTCTCTATCTTTTTCTTTTTCTGTTTCTTTTATTATTTCTTTTTCATTTATATTTTCAGTTTCTTTTTTAATATTATCAGGTGCTTCAGTATTTTGTTCTTTATTTTGATTATCATTTTGATTTATTTCTAAATTTTTACTTATATTTTCAGTTTCATTTTTGTTTATTATATTATCTTTGATATCTTTGATATCTTCATTTTTATTTATATCATTGTCATTTTCATTTTTAGTTGTATCTTCGATTATTTTTTCAGTCTCATTTATGTTATCATTAATATTATCATTTTGATTTAAATTTTCTATATTATCTTTATTTTCCATGTTATTTTCTTTATCTTTTTCTTTTATATTATCGAATATTTCACCATTTTTAATTATTAATTCATTTTCTTTTTCTTTAATATTATTATTCTCATTTATGACTTCATTATTGTTTTGTTCTTCATTTAAATTATTATTTATTTCTTCTTTTTTATTAATATTGTTAATATTATTTTCATCTTTTACTATTTTTTCATTTATTTCTTCATTCTCTTTCATATTAATATTTTCGTCCTCATTTATCTTTTCACTCATTTTTTTCTCATTATTTTCATCAATTTCATTTTCTTTGATATCATTATTTATATCTTCATTTTTGTTAATATTATTATTCTTTTCTTCAATATTATCTTTGTTTATATCATCTTTATTTATACTATTTTTAATTTCGCTTATATTATCATTCTTTTCTTCATTTTTATTTAAATTATTAATTTCTTCTCCTTTTAAGTTATCTTTCATTTCTTCATTTTTATTATTATTTTTATTTTCGTCTTCGATAATATTATGATTTAAAATTTCATTTTTATTTTCTCCTTCAATTTTATTTTCATCTTTTTTATTTTCTTCATTCATTTTTTCTTCATTTACAATTTTATCTTTTTCTTCATCTTTATTATCATGAGTTTCTTCATTTATATTTATTTTTATATCATTATCTATATCAATATTATTATTTTCTTCATTTTTATCCAAAATATTTTTACTATTTTCATCTTCAGTTATTGTTTCTTTCTCTTTAATATTAATATTCATTTCTTCATTTTGATTAATATTATTTTTTTCTTTTTGTTCTATATTATCATTATTGTCTTTTTCTTTTTCTTCATTTTGATGTATTTCTTCTTTTTCATCTTTGGTTTTTTCTTCATTTTTGTTTTCATTTTTATTAACATTATTTTCATCTCCATCTAAATTTTTTTCATTCATATTTTCTTTTTCATTTACATTATTATTTTCAACTTTATTTAAATTGATTTCATCAGATTTTTCTTTTTCTTTTAAATTTTTTTTTTCATCATCATTTAAATTCCTATCAAGTATGTCTTCTTTTTCTTGTAAATTTTTATATTCATCTTCTTTTAAATTAATATCCTTTTCTTCATTTTTATTAATATTATTATTATCATTTTCATCTTCTTTAACATTCTCAACTTTTTCTTCATTTTTAATTATCTTATTAACATTTTCAGTTTTTTCAATATTATCATTTATTTCCTCTTTATTTGCTTTATTAACCAAATTATTTAATTGTACTTTCTCATCCTCTTCATCTTTTTTATTTAAATTATTTTTGCCATCCTCAATATTTTTTATATCCTCTTTTTCACTTTCTTTGATATTATCATTTATTATTTCATTTTCTTTTATATCGTCATTTTTTATTTCATTTTCTTTTATATCGTCATTTTTTATTTCATTTTCTTTAATATCACCATCCAATTTTTCTTTTTCATCATTTTTTATATTATTATCTTTATTTTCCAAAATTTCTCTTTGTATTATTTGATCTGAAATAATATTACTTGGTACATAAAGATGAACATGAGAAGATTTTTCTTTATACATTGGTATGTCTTCTTTTTCTTTAAAAGAAGATTCTAATTCAATTTCCTGATTATCTTGAAAATCTTGGATATCTTGATTATCATTTTCATTTATATTTTCTTTATTTTCATCTTCTATATTAATTAATTTAGTTTTTTTCTTTTTAAGATTTTCAATAATATTCTCCTCTTTATCATCATTATCTTTTTCAATATTATTATCATTATCATTAATTTTTTCTTCATAATTATTATCAATATAATTATTATTATCTATTTCTTTTAAATTATTATTTATATTTTCATTTTGTTCTATTTCATTATTTTTATTCTCATTATTAATTTCACTATTTTTAGATTTATCATCTATATTATTATTTATTTCATCATTATTACTTTTATTTTTTGGAATTACGACATCTTCTACTTCTTCCTTATTGGATATTAATATTTCTGGAATTTTCTTTTCTTCTAATTCAGTAGTCTCCTTTGGAATGGAGGTATAATCATTCTCTTTTATTTTATTTTGGTCTAATTCATCTTTATTATCTTGCATTATATTATTATCTATATTCTTTAGTATTTTTATTGGTTTATTATTATTACTATTTTCTATATTATTTTTTTCATTTATATTATCTTTGTTGTTATTGTCTTCAACTTGGTGTTTATTAATATTTTCCTCTGTTAAATTATCTTTTGAGGGTATTTTGTTTAAATTTTCAATTTCTTTTTTATTTTCTTTTAAATTATCTATTGGCATATTGTTGTTAGATATATCTTTTTTTTCATCTATTATTTCTTTATTATTAAGATTATTATTTTCATTAACATTATCATTAATAATTTTTTCTTCATTTTTTTGTTTATCATTTTCTTGATTGTTTTCCTGCTCATTTTCTTTTTCTTTATCTTTTTCTTTATTACTTTCTTTATCCTTTTCTTGAATAGTTTTTTCATTATTTTCTTCATTATTGTCTTGATTATTTACTTTATATTTTTCTTGATTATTTTCTTTTTCGTTTCCTTGAATATTTTCTTCAATATTTTTTTTCTCGTTTTCTATAATATTTTCTTTCTCATTTTCTATAATATTTTCTTTCTCATTTTCTTTAATGTCTTCATTTTCTTTATTATTATCTATTTCTTTCTTATTCTCTTTAATTTCTTCTTTCTCTTTATTATTATCTATTTCTTTCACGTTTTCTTTAATGTCTTCTTTTTCTTTATTATTATCTATTTCTTTCACGTTTTCTTTAATGTCTTCTTTTTCTTTATTTTTTTCTATTTCTTTCTCATTTTCTTTAATTTCTTCTTTCTCTTTATTATTTTCTATTTCTTTCTCATTTTCTTTAATGTCTTCTTTTTCTTTATTATTTTCTATTTCGTTCTCATTTTCTTTAATGTCTTCTTTTTCTTTATTTTTTTCTATTTCTTTCTCATTTTCTTTAATGTCTTCTTTCTCTTTATTATTTTTTATTTCTTTATCATTTTCTTTAATGTCTTCTTTTTCTTTATTTTTTTCTATCTCTTTCTCATTTTCTTTAATTTCTTCTTTTTCTTTATTATTTTCTATTTCGTTCTCATTCTCTTTAATACTTTCTTTCTTTTCATTATTTTCTATTTCGTTCTCATTCTCTTTAATTTCTTCTTTCTCTTTATTATTTTCTATTTCTTTATCATTCTCTTTAATGTCTTCTTTTTCTTTATTATTTTCTATTTCTTTCTCATTTTCTTTAATTTCTTCTTTCTCTTTATTATTTTCTATCTCTTTCTCATTTTCTTTAATTTCTTCTTTTTCTTTATTTTTTTCTATCTCTTTCTCATTTTCTTTAATTTCTTCTTTCTCTTTATTATTTTCTATTTCGTTCTCATTCTCTTTAATACTTTCTTTCTTTTCATTATTTTCTATTTCTTTCTCATTCTCTTTAATTTCTTCTTTCTCTTTATTATTTTCTATTTCTTTCTCATTCTCTTTAATTTCTTCTTTCACTTTATTATTATCTATTTCTTTCTCATTTTCTTTAATATCTTCTTTCACTTTATTATTATCTTTTTCTTTCTCATTCTCTTTAATGTCTTCTTTCTCTTTATTATTTTCTATTTCTTTCTCATTTTCTTTAATTTCTTCTTTCTCTTCTTTATTATCTATTTCTTTCTCATTTTCTTTAATTTCTTCTTTCTTTTCATTATTATCTATTTCTTTTTTTTCACCATTTTTATTTTTATTGAGTTCTGATTCTTTTTTTTCTAATTTCTTTTTTTCAATTTTTTTTTCATTTTCTATATTTTTCTCATTATCTTCTTTTTCGATTTCTGTATTTTTTTCTTTTTCTTCCTTTTTTGCAATTTCTATTTCTATTTCATTATTAATTTTTTTGTTTATTTCTTTATTTTCGTTAATTTTTCCATTCTCAATTTTTTCTTCTTTTTCTAAATTATTAATTTCTTCGTTTATTGGTTCTTTTTTTATTTCATTAATATTTTCATTCTGTTGTTCTATTAGTTTATTTGATTTTAATTTATCTTCATCTATTTCTCCATTTTTTGGGTTAACTTCTATTTCATTGTTTATTTCAATATTATTAATTGCATTATTAATAATATTTGCTTCATTAGGCTTATTTTGATTTATTGAATTAATTATTTCATTCTCTTCTGCTTTTAATGAATTTTGAGCATTATTTTCATTATTGACATCTTTTTGGTCTTTACTTAATTTTCTATATTTTTGATTTTTTGAACTATCTTTATTTTTACTATTTCGAATATTTTCCTTATTATATTTTATATCAGTTTTTCTTTCAGAGGACCTTAATTTAGTTGGTTCAAATTTCTCTTCAGCATTATCATTATTTCTTTCTTTCGAATTTGTATTTTTTATATTTTGAAATTTCTTTTTTTCTTCAGAATTACTAATATTGTCATTATTAATTGGATTATTGTTTTCATTTTGTTTATCATTTTTAATATAATTTATTCCACCTATATTATTAGGTCTTTTAACTCTATCAGTTTTTATAGTATTGTCATTACTATATTTATATCTTTTTGGTTGTTGAGTTCTTCTTTCCTTTTCGAAAATTTCAAAAGAATCAGGGAAGCTCTCATCGGCGTCATCTTTGGAGTATTGACTCACAAATAGTTTATGGTTGCCAATATCATTTTCAACTGAATAGTTTTCTTGCAAATTTAAACTTTCATATAATGGGAGATTATTTCTATCGATAATTTTTTCACAGATAACGGAATAATTCAAACCATTTATTTCTCTTTTTTTAATTATTTTTGATTTAGAAATAGGATTTTTTATTCTAATTGCTAGATTTGAAGAGGCATTTAGAAGATTTCTTTTGCTTTTAAAATTAGGAGTCATCTCATAAAATAAATAATTATTAAATTCATTATTTAAATTCAAATCTAAATAGGATCTTGCCATTGTTCTAGTATTACTACTATGAGAATTTTTTGGATTTTTTAAATATAAATCGTCAGTATTATATATTTGTGAACGATTTAATTTTAAATTTATAGGATTTTTATATTTTTTTTCCGATTTTGTTATATGTTTTTTTTTTATTTTTTTATCTTTATTTTCCATATTTTTTTCCTCATTTTTTTCATTTTCATTTCTTCTTTCATTATTTTCTATTTCGAATTTTTCTTCTTCTTCTTTTTTTTCATTTTTATTTTTTTCATCTTCTTTATTTACAGATAATTTTGTAATTTGGTCGACAGGTTGGGGTCCTGAAACATGAAATTTTGGGTTTTTCAATTTATATAATAATTCTGATTCATTGTCATTTTGTTTTGCTTCTTGTTCTACATTTATTTCAAAACTATCTAAATCTTTTATTTTACTATATTTATCATTTGATATATCATTATTTTCATTATTACTTTCATCATTAATTATTATATCTTCCTGATTTTTTTTAATTTTATTTGCTTTAAGTTTGATTTCATCAGAGTTTATATTCAAATTATTTTCATCATTATTAAAACTTTGTGAAAATTTTATATCATTATTAATATTTATTTCATCATCTAATAAAGGTAAATCTCCAGTCTGAAGGATATGGGTAGATTTTTTTTTCATAAATATTGGTTCTATAGATATATCATTGTCTTCATTAGTTTCAAATTTAAAAGTAGTTTTTCCTTCATTATCAAAAATTATTTTATTTATATCATTTGTTCTTATATCCACAATAATAATACTTTTTTCATTTTGATCTTTTGTATCGGCCATATTTACATAATAATTATTATTTATTTTATAAAATGTTTTATCATTTAATTTACTTATTATATCTTTTCCTTTACTTTTTATTAAATCATTTTTACTTATTTCATATAATATAGTATTAATACCATTTCTCTCTCCTGCACAAAAAATAATACAATCATCGTTATTTGATGGGCATACTCCATAATATAAATTATTATGTGAAACATAATTTTTTGGGTAAAATTTTTCGAATTTTTCTTTTTTTTCCAGATTTATTTTTTCAAAATATTTTTTTTTTCTATCAAAAGAATCAAAAATATACAAATAATTATTTTTAATTATTAATGCAGGTTTTAAGCATACGTCATTCATTTCTGGTAATTCTGAAAAAATTTCATTTTTTATATCAAACATCAAACATTTTTTATCATTCCCACCTACAATAATAATCGAATTATCTAAATTGTTATAAAGCATAGAATGCTGTTTTTTATTTAATGGCATTTTGATATTTTTTATTTCGAATTTACCTTTAGTTTTATCTTCATTTTGATTATAATTAATTATCCAAAAATCATTTATGGTATCCCCTTTTTTATCAATACCACCTGAAATAAAAAGAGCATTATTTGAATTGCAATAGGCACTAAATTCAGGATTATATTTATCTAAATTATTTGATAATATTATATCATTATCTAAATCTTCTGTTAAAAATTGATTTGATTCTATTGAATATATTTTTATTCCAAAAGGATCACTTTTTGGCTTTAAAATAAAGTGAATATTGTCTTTTTTATCTTTATCATCTTTTAATTCTATATAAATATTTAATTTTCCATTATTTATATTTGTATTTAAATTTTCACTTAATAAATCAGTGATGTTATCAGATTCATTTATTTTATTTTTTTTGATGTAATAATTTTCTTTTAACTCTAGGTTTTTGTACTTATTTTGAATGTTGGTGATAAAATGTTGAATTATTTCTTTGAATTGTATATTCGGCTCAAATGGTTTTGTTTCTATTATTTTTGATGGAGTATAATATGTGACTTCAATTGAAGAAATTGTATTACTACTCATATTTGTTTATTTATATTAATAATTAATTTATTATAACTTAAAATAAAAAGATATGATTTTTCAAAAGTATTTAGGATATGGGGATTGGGGATTGGGGATTGGGGATTGGGGATTGGGGATT
>JAJMZT010000095.1:0-11124 GCA_023807265.1 Metadinium minorum
CCCAATCCCCAATCCCCAATCCCCAATCCCCAATCCCCAATCCCCAATCCCCAAAAATAATAATATTTACTTTAATTAATAATAATTAAATAATAAAAAAATTAAATTATTTTTTATTTAATTTAATCATTTACTATTATTTTTATATTTTAAATATTAATAATAATTAGTTTTATTTATTTTTTATTTAGTAATTTCTAATCTATTTTAATTCATTATCATCATCTAATAACAAGTTCTCATCATTTCCTTTTTTATTTTCATTTACAAAAGATATTTTATTGACTTGCTCCATAAGTTCTTTATTTCTAGAATTATAGATAAAGATTACAATTATTAAAATAATTAAAATAACTACTATACCACATCCTATTCCAATTGCGGCATATAGCATTCCCTTCGAATCAGTATTATCTTTATTTGAATCATTTGGTTTGATTGATGGGTCTCGTCCTTCTGAAAGGACAGGCTCATAGGCAACATATTCTATAATAGGACCATCTTTTATTTGGGCAATTACTTCAGCATTAAATGGTTCTGTATAAAAATCATCAATTTCAAGAGTAATTAAATCATTTTTGGCATTTCTTTCCTTTTTGACTAAAGAATCAGTTTCAGTTAAGACTATTGTACGATTGATTTCTTGTTTACTTAAATCCCATATTTTTGCGAGTTTTAATGTGTATACAATTTCTACATCTCTATTAGTATCAATTCTATAAAATGAAGCTCTAAATTTCCTTCCTTCAATAATTTTATTAACTTTATCGCTATTCAAAATTGGGTATTCGATGAAATAGCTTCTGTCACCCGCATTTATATATTTAAATGCATAGTTATTCAACCTTGTGTCATTATCTGGTGCATTTTCTTTCAAAAATACATTAAGATATATAAATTCTTTATCTGGTTTTTTGAATGTTATAAATATTTTACCTCTTACTTCTTTGGTTTCCATATTTTCAAATTTGAAATTATCTTTATCTTCCTTTTTAAAGTTTATTGCAAATTGGACATATTCACTATTTCTAGAAAATTGGATACGCATATCACCAGTTGAATTATTAACTTTTAATTTGTAAGAATTTACTTTACCTTTTTCCGAAAGTTTGCCATATTGGTACATTTTTTCTGTGATAATAACATCAGTTTCGTCTTGAATAGCTGTTACTTCAACACTTAATTTAGATAATTCATAATATGTTTTAGATACATCTTTTTCTAAAGCTAAATAGAGAGTGGGATATTCATTTTCATTATTTACTTGATTTTTTAAGAAATCTTTGCTAAATGTGACTCTACCAACTTCAATTGCTGGGTCATAAATTCCTGATACTTTTAATTCTTCATTTCTAGGTCTTAATTCTTTTTGTGATTTGATAGTATAGACTTTTTGTTGAGTTATTATACCTCCTTTTATTATTAATTTTTTTGGTTGATTTTTATCTCCTTCGTTCGTATATTTTAAATCATGGAACATAAAGTGGACATTTACTTCTTTATCAGTATTATTTAATTTTGAATAATAATATAAATTCAAATCAGATTTTGTATAAGCAAATTCTGCAGTTTTTCCTAAATATATTTCGTCAAAGTTTAAATCGGGAGTTCTTAAAAAGTATTCTATATAAAAAGCAACGCCAGGCAATTCTATTATTTTATCGCTACGATCTGGATTTTCATCTTCACCTCCTTCTCCATTCGTTTCCTCCTCATTATTATTATATTTATAATCTAAATCATGAACCTTTAAAATAGTTACATCATTATTAGAAGGAATAGCTAAAGATAATATATCATCTCTTCCTCTAAGACGATATCCTTCAGAATCTTCAGTTAAATATACTTTGAAATTACCATAAAGGGAGTAAATATTTATAAGAAGTGATTTTGTTGTGTTGAATTTCAATGTCATATTTTGGAAATTATTCATTGAATAAAGTTGAATGGAACTTGGATTGGGACTCATTTCTTCATCAAATGTTTTGAAAGATGTTATAAATTCAATAGGCTCAGACTTATCTGAAACGACTCTTACATAAAAATGAGTATCAGTTTCAGAGATTGTTAAGAAAATAAAATCTATTTTTTCTTTTTTAGTGTTATATAAAGAATTTTCATTTGGTTTTGCTTTTTCTAATTCATCTAAATCAAAACTATCATAAATTGTTTCATTTAGAAAATCACCAAACATATTTGTAGAAGCGGCTGGATTTTGAGATTTAGCATATATCATTAAATCATTTATAAAATCTAAACTTCCAAAAATAATCACAAACAAGCATTCATATTCATTATTTGTACCATTAATTACTTCTGGTTTACATACAGTTTTTTGATCTGAATAAACTTCATATATATTTATTTGTTTTGGAACAAAATGAACTCTGAATGAATATGGTGTTCCAAATTGTGATTCATAATTCTCAGTATAAACTCCAATTGTAAGATAAGCTGAAGTAATATAATTTCCAGCTACTAAATGTTTAAGTATATCTTCATTACTTAATTCATATACTGAATCTCCTCTACACTTATGAAGAAAGTGATGCTTACCTTCATCTATTAAAGGCCTTTCATCTCCAACATTTATTAATAATATAGCAGAATCAGATTGCCAATCAAATATAACTTTGTCAGCATCATAAGGAATTGTTAATTGGTAAAATTCATACATTTCTTTTTTTTCTATTCTTTCTTTATTTGATAAGGAACCTATAACATAGTTTTCAGGATCAATTTCAATTATTGATTTCTTTTCATTTAAATAATTTTTTTTGTCTACACTAACAAAAACTGAAAATTGGTGGTATCTATATTGCTCGTCCATTTGCCCTTTTACTGAAGATTGAATTGTCATCAATAAATAGCAACCATTTTGGCATTTGTTTGTATCTTCACTTGAAAATACTATTTTTTTATTGTAAAATTCGTAATATAAAGATTCTTCTTTAGTTCTAGGGAATTTATAATGTTGCCAATCTGGATCTGTTTCCTTGTCTTCTATCTTAACAATTTTGGCATAAATTGCTCCGCTTCCTCTCATGAAATCTAAACTAATAAATCCTTCATCATTAGGTGAAAGAGTTGTATATAAAAACAAAGTAGAATTTGCTGCCAAGAAATCTTCCTTATGGAGTCCATGGGGAATAAAATATGGCATATTATTTATTTCCTTAAAAATAACTTCTACAGTAGGAATGAAATCTCCAATTTCTTTATCTACCATTAATGTAACTTCGATGTTACATAATTCACTATCCTTGCAATTATCTTCCATGAAAATTTCATCAACATACTTAATTGTACTTTGGGAGAATTTTTCAGTTTCCACATCTTTATCATTATAAGAAGCAATATAACTATAAAATGCAGGATTAGTTACTTTGAAGTAGATTGCAACACTCTTTGTTTTATCAGGATTAGGATATATATATTTTACCTTTTGTAGACCATATTGGAACATTGTTTTCACACCAATACCATCACTCATTAATATGCCCTTTTGGGCAATTGAATTGCTTTCTTTTGTTATTTCAAGGCCACTTATATATACCATACATCTATGGCCTGAAAATGAAGAAGTGGGTTCTTCTGCTTCTATTATATAAGTATTTTTATCTAATATTTTTCCTTCTTCTTCGTTAATTACTATATCTTGAGCATAGTTGACAAATCCAGTTATATTCTCTTCTTTATCTTCAATTATTTTTGAAATTTGAAACTTACAATTTAATGAATGGAAGTTTACATAGTAAAAATCATCAGCTAATAATTTCATATTATATATGTTTATAGTTTTTCTAAATCCACGTCTTGGGGCCATTGGAATTAAAGCATTTATTCCTGTATAAAAGTCATTGGTTAATCTTTGATTTAATTTTCTAATATTTTTATATTCAATTGTATAAAATGAATTAACTTTTGCTTCTGTTTTTATAATTATTCTTGGGTCATTATCTCTATTTGAAATTTGAGAGACATCTATACTATAATATATTTTATTTGATAAGGTGTATCTACGAGATCTAAAACCTTTTAATTGAGATGATACATCGAAATCAACATCTCCATTCAATATATAAAAATCAAGATGAATATTTGTGACATTGTATACTGAAGTTAAATCGATAATGAATGTAGTTTTTTGTCCTTTCAAAATATATTGAGAATATGTTTGTCCTTCTATTAAATATAAATCATCTTTATTTCCATAAATTGAAGTTTGGAATTTGCAAACATCAGATGCAGAATTGTCTAAATTTTCACATTTTACAATCATAATATATTGATCGGCATCAATGGGAGAATTATTATTATTCAAATTTTGGAAATCTTTGTTATGAAAAGTAGACATACGATTAACTTCTTTAATTTTGATAAGATCAGGGTCATATTCATATTCTTGTTCTTCTCCGGTTGGGAGTTTAAATTTACATAAAGGGAAAGAAGTGCATTTATACATATACATTTTTGCTAAGCCTTCTGTTGCGATCATATCATATATTATTTCATCTGAATCAGTATTTAAGTTTGCTCCATTGAAAAATACAACACTTCCTTTTTCTATTACTCTTGGATAAATAGTTCCTCTTAATTGTGGGCCAAATACACTTGAGAAATTTATTTCATCACTTGATTGAGTTAATTGTAGGGAATAAGGAATATCATTAACATCATTTCCTTCAGGGAATTCAATACATAGGAAATATATTTGTTTTTCTTCAAAAATATTTCCATAATAGACATAAGAAAAATGCCCATTGGTAATTAATTCACTTTTAATAATGCTTCCAGTTGCATCTTTTAGATTTACAACGGCCATTTTATCATAAAACATTCCGACAACAAAAGAATATTTGAATAAAGAAGCAATGAAATCAATTGAATAACATTCATGATTTAATACTCCTTTTTTTAAATAACCTGTAAATTGGTACCCATTAGCCTTTAATACATTTGTGTAAGATGTTCCATCAGATTTAGTTACTTTGCCTCCGACAGAAATAAAATCGCCTTCTTCAGCTTCTACTGTTAATTCGAAAAAGTTATGTTTTTTGATTGTTGTTGTTATGGCAGCTCCTGCTGAAAACTCATATGGATTACATGTTTCTCCGACACAATCACTTAAAGTTATTTTTATTTTTTTTCCACCCTTTGCATAAAATGTTAAAATTTGGTCTGAAGTTTCTGAAATTCCTAAATCATTATTTATTGAAAATACCATTTTTTTATTATTTTTACTAACATAATAATTGTAATTAAAAATACATGAATTCATTTTAACATATTTATATCCTACAAAATCGAGATTATAACTGCATTTCTCATCTTCTTTAATGTCACATTCTACTGTTGCATAGAAAGAATTTTCAAATTGTTCTCTTTTAATCCACATATAGGCATTTTTTTCAATTCCTGATTGGGCTAATTGGAGTCTTTCTCTTCTCCCGGTAGGATCTACGGGAGAGAAATATATATATTTATTCTTTTTATCATCTGTTGATTTAACTTCTACTTTTATATAATTAGGCATTTCTCTCACATTTTTGAAATCTATTTTATATTGTTGAACATTAAATGCTTCATTGAAACTCAATCTAACTTGTTTTAGTGATTCATCATAATTACGTTCTATTATTTCATGAGTGGCATCTAGCTCTTCATAATCAACATTTGGAAGTGCATCATCTTTATTAACATGAATTGGGTTGTATAATAAGAATTCATTTGAAGTATAATAATTAACTTTTCCTAATATTTTAATATAAGAGATATCTTTATCATTTGGAATTTCCATTAATAAATGAGCTCTTCCCTGATCATCTGTTATAGGAGAATCTATTTGTATGAAATATCCTTCTGATTCTGATATTGCAATAGTGTTTTCTTTTTCTCCACTTATTTGTGTTTCGCTATATATAGCTTTGATAAAGTAATTCATACTATATTGTTCTATTGGTAAGAAAGAAATATCAAAAACTCTGTGACCATTTTTCATTGTTATATCATAATTTAATATATCATTTTTTTCTTCAAGGTCAAAGAACACATTATTTGATAATCCAGCAGCATATTTGAAAATATAATTACATAATTTAGGATTTATTTTTGTTCTATCATCATTATATATTTTCAAATATAGAGCATTATTTTCCATATCGCTTGGGAAAGGAACAGACATAAGGTGTCTTCCATTTGAATATACTTTCATGCCATCAATCTTGTTTTTACACTCTGCATCTGTATATAAATCCCATTTAACAAAATCACTATTGGCTGAAAATTCAATATTCATAATTTTAAATGTACTTTCTGCTCTTAATTTATATACAAAAGAAGGATTATTAATATCTTCTGTATTAGTTAATTTACCATTTATATATACATTTTCTGGTGCAAAGTATGATAAATCATTTTCATTTAGTAAACATACTTCCATGCTTACTCCATTGAAAGATGAAGTATCAACATTTACTGGCTCTATAGTGAAAAATAAATATGGATGTTCTTCTTCCTGAATGTTAAATGAATCTATGTCTTTCTTGCTTAGGTATAATGATGCAAAAGCTCCATCAAATGAGCCATAAATTGCGTTAGTTCTCGTTGGTCTATAATCTTCAACAAGTCTAGCATTCAATGCTTGTTCTTCTGTTATAATTTTTCCCCAAACAATAAACATTTCTTTGTCATATTTTAATCTAAATTCACTATCCATAAAATAATTAGTAAATGTTAAACTGACAGAAATTTCTCTATCATCATTTAATTGTGCAATATAATTCAAAGGGAATTTGACATTACGATAATTAAATTCAATTGATCTTCCTATTTTTACTTGATCAAAATTATAATATGGATTTCTAGGATAATAAGTCAAATAAAAAACTAATCCAGCGTTATCTGGACTAAATATAGATGTTGTGTCTGATGAAACCACTAATTTTGATAATCTTTTTGATTCATCTAAAGTTCCAGAAGTCAAAGTTAATCTATCTTCATATCCAGATATGTAATATGGTATTCCATCTTCTTCCCAATAAAATGTTCCATACCCTTCTACACACACTATATTAATTAATAAGTCTCTAGATGTCTCGAAATTTAATAATACTTTATTACCACCTATTGCGAAAACTTGAGGTGTACTTGGATTTGGGAACACTACTTGTTCATATTTATGTGCATAAATAGTTGACATGACTTCAATAACTACTGATTGTTCAACAGTAACTTTTAATAAAAGGCTTTTTTCTCTAGTAATTCCTTCATAATATATATGTCTTCTGTTATCTTCAGAACTATAATCTTTTATTGGAGATGTTTCAAAAATTTCAGTTATATATTGTAAATTATTTTTTTCAATTTGCTCAGAATCGACAATATAACCATAAAAATTAACTTTAACATTTTCTTTTTGAGAACGTGGATATATAACTATATTTTTACCAACATCTCCTTCATCGAAAATAACAGCATAAACACATGAATAAAGGCCATCTTTATAATTTGGAATACATTGGACTTTTTGGTCAGTTCTTATATGGTGAATCTCAGCAATACTTTTATCAAAATTTCCTTCATTTTTTGGAGGCATAAATATTTTAAATGCAAACAATGATGTATATAAAGTATCCCATTCTTTTGTCCATATACCTAATGTAAAATAAAGATTTTGAAGGGTATCTTCGACATAAAGTCCTTTTTTCTTAACTTTGTCAATTATATCTTTCTTATCAATGCTAAATACTGTGTCATGGCCAATTGAAAGAAAATCGAAATCATGATCATTTTCGGGATTAGAACCTTCAAAATCTATGAAAAAAGAAGGCTTATCAGCTTGCCAATCGATAATTATAGAATCTGAATCATAAGGTAAAATAACTTGATAATATGTAAAATTATGCTCTGTATCATAAACATCTCCTAAAACATATTGATTGAGAGGGACTCTAACTTTAGGTGTTAATTGGAATCTGTCTTCAAATCCATCAGGGTATATTCTTGGAGTAATGGTAATTCTGTAAGGAATTAATTTAGCTTTTTCTTCACTTTCACTTTCATCCTGAACTGAACTTTCTACTGTTATTAATACATAACATCCATTAGTACAAGTTTGTGTATCATTTTTACTTATATATATTGTTTTTAGAAAGATATCGTAATATAAACTGTCATCTTTACTTTTTGGAAAATCATACATTCCACGCCAATCTGGATTATATTCAGGTTTAGGATTCAATTTATCAACGACTTTAGCATAAATATATCCACTTCCTCTTATATAATCAATTATAATATCTCCTGATTCATTTTCACCAATATCTAAATAATAATGTTTTTTTGTTTTACCGAGTAAAACATCTTGTTTAAGTAAATTTTTTTCTAAGTAAACAGGTGCTCCATCAATTTGATATATTGAAGTTTCTAATTGTCTATATGTGTCATAAGTTAATAATTCTATAAAAACATCAATTGGGCAAACTTCATTTTCTGGACAAACTTCCTTTAACTTATCTGTATCTACAATAATTTGCTCATTTCTGAAAATTTCCACTTCTTTAAATGCTTGATAATGGTATAAAATTGAAACTTTAAATGTTCCTTTATCAACTAAATTAAGTTTAACTATAAGTTCTCTATTTAAATCAGTCACAAAATAAGTATATTTCATATGATGATATTCAGGTGAAAAAACATAATATTGAGGAACCCCTTCACTTACCGAAATTGTTCTTTCTGAGCCATTACTTGTGTCAGACAATTCTAAACCACTTACATATATCATACATAATTTTTTGTTATATCTAGATTCATCATCAGAAATTATTTCAATTTTATATTTATATTTTCTTTTTAAATATTCCTCATTATCTCGAGTTAATATAACTTGTCCATAATTGCCAAATATAGGAAGATATTCATCTTCATCAGTTTCTTCTCCATTTTTATCAAGCTTTTTTTTTGAAACAGAAAATTGGCAATTTTGTGAATAAAAGTTTACTAAAAATGGACTGAATAGCTCAGTTTTAAAGTTTTCCACTTCTATATATTTCATAAAATCTCCTTCTTCTCCAATAAATATCGATTGAATGTAACTAAAACCTGAATCTATACGATTTATATTTTTTGACTCATCTCCTTGGTATGTTAAATGATACATTAGTAAATAAAATGAATTTTTAAGTGCAGTAACTTTAAAATCTACTTTATTATTTCCATATTGAATATGTATACTGCTATATAATTTATTGGATAAATAATATTTATTAGAGATTACATTCCTTGATTCTATCTCAAAATTGACATCTCCACTTAAAACCATTACATCCAAATAAATTTTTTCCACATTTACTTCATTTTCAATATTAATAGTATATAAATCCTCTTTTCCTTCTAAAATATATTGACTAAAAGACACATCTTCAACGAGGTCCATTCTATCTAAATCAGTAACAATAGATGTTTCAAACTTACAAAATGCTGACGCTATTTCTTCTTGAGTTGTACCCTCAGTACATTTAACAATAATTAAAGGTTGATTTTCTGATAAAGGAGTATAATCTCTGCTAGAATCATTTAAATAAAGGGTATGCACAGTCATTCTATTTGCATGATGTGGATTTACACATTTATCTAAATTACTATCTTCATAAAGAGATAAAGGGAAATTATCTGTTGTATCAAAAAGCATATCAGGAAAACCAGCAATAGATTTCATATTAAATTTTATTTCTTTTGCTCCATTTCTTGGCTTCATTCCTCTGAAAACTGCAATTTGGCCTTTTAAAAGAAAATGAGTATATATAACACCTGGGAGTTGGGGTGCATAAATATATTGATTATCATTTTTATAACCATTTAAGGATAAGTGAATTGAATAAATGATATTAGTATCTTTTGGTTGAGAATCAGAATAAGTAACACAATATTTAATTGCATTATTTTCACTCATAACAGCAAGTTGGGAGATAAGGCCATCAGTGATATCTAAAGATTCTATTACATCATCATTGTAATATATAGATACTTTTCCTTTTTTATTATACAATTTTCCATTAATTTGAGCAATCTCTGGATTAGATGATGAAAATCTTTTCAATGGGAAACAAACTTGATTTAAATCTTCATTTAACATTCCCATTATTTCTAAATCATTTATTTCTAATTCATCATTTGAATTGCCATCATCTTTAATAAATAAGCTTCCTACTGTGACATAATCTTCTTCTTTTGAGGAAACTTCTAAAGTGAAATAATCAGAATTAATATTAAGTTCTGGCAAGAAAATGCTTCCATATCCAAATGATTTTCCAATTACTTCTTTTTGATTTTGGTCTCTTAATCGAGCTTGTTGAATATATTGACCTTTTACCCATATATTAGCAAATTGAGCAGAAGTTAATTGTCTTAAATTTTCTTTACTTTTCAATTTTGTTGAATCTGGTATTTTAAATTTAAAAGAAGTTTTTTCTTTTTGAATATTGACATAAAAACTTGTTTGTTCACCTAAAGTTAGTTCACAATATTCTTCTTGTTTAATGGTGATTGTATATTTACAGGAGCTATCTCCATCTTGACATTGGACACATAAGAAAAAATTATAATTTTGAATTTGGAATAATCTTTGAAGTTCTTTTTTAACAAGGAATAAATTAATTGGTTTGTTTTGTTGAACACTCACAGCACGTCTATCTTTACATTGGGCCTCATCTGCAATTATAAGAATTGGATTACTTTTAGATTGAGATTCTGCTTTTACATGTATATAATCCATATCTAAAGTGGCAAAATTTAATTTAAAAACTTTTGACCCGCTTCCATTAAATGAAAATTCATTATTGTAAACATCATAACTTTCATCTTCAGTTGTATCAGAAAATATCAAAGCTAAAAGGCAACAAATTATAAATATAAATTTTATTTGTTTTTTTCCCATCTCTAATTTAATATATCTTGACTTTAATTTTTTAGATAAATATATTATTAATTAATTATTTTTAAATTAATTATTTTTTTATTTTTTTATGATTATTTATAATTTTATCATTTTTATCATTTTTATGGGGATTGGGGATTGGGGATTGGGGATTGGGGATTGGGGATTGGGGATTGGGGATTGGG
>JAJMZT010000096.1:0-11006 GCA_023807265.1 Metadinium minorum
CCCAATCCCCAATCCCCAATCCCCAGGTAAACTATCCATTATATAAAAGATAAACTAAAATTATTGTTCAAAATTTAATATATTTAATATTATACTAATAATTAATACATTTAAATTTTTTCTCTTTTCTTTTTAACTTCTTCAATAGATAATAATTCTTCCTCAAAATTAGGATTATTTTTATATTCTTCCCTAATTTTTTCAATTTCTTCAGGATTTGAACTAACCACTGTATAAATAGAATCAGCAAATTCTTTTTGAACATGATATTTTTGGACAAATTCATCTATAATTTTTACAACTATTCTGTCATCCATATAAAATTCCCTCATATTATTTGAATAAGGCAATAATTGGGAAAAGCATATATTAGATAATCTTTCTCTAGATTTTTGATTTTTTTCATCATATATAGATTTTTCATCTTTATTGGAATCCATAAATTTTTCAGTTTCTAAAGATATCATTTTTTCAATTAATCCTCTCCAAAATTCAGGAGTTCTTAGCCATTTATAAGGTAAAATATAATTTAGTAAATATATTTTTTTTGAATTTCCATCTTTATCATCTTTTTCATCATAATAATATGTTTGAGATAATATCATACAATTTCTTGCAGTTTCATAATCTTTTTCTTTTTCTGCTGATTGTAGAATTAAATTTAAAATATCTGCTAAGTCATTTACTAATTTTTGACTTCGTGCAAATCTTCCATTCGTTCTTTGCCTACTTAAATATATCAAAAAATATGTTTGACTCCATTTTTCCTCTAAATATTCCATTAATTTTTTTTTTTCTTCATCAGTAAAAGGTACATTAATTGCAAAAATTTTTCTTGATAATTCTCTCATTTCTTGCTTTTTATTTTCTTTTTCTATATCAAAATTAGGCATAATATCAGGGAAAAATTTTTTCATAGATATTATTATTTCATGATTAATTTTATATTCAGCTGGGCTACCGGCCTTTTCAAAGTCTATGGGTGGTTCATATTGTTCTATATTAATTATTGGTTCTGGCTTATCTTCTGATTTAAAATTATTTATAATATTATTATTATCTTTATTTATATCTATATTTTTAATAGTCGGTTCTATTTCATTTAATAAATTTTTTTTTGCCTCATTTTCTTCTTTTAATCTATTATATAAATCATTTAATAATTTTGAAATTAATTCACCATCTTTTGTTTCAAAATATTGATAAATTTTTAAAATTTTTTCTTGTTTATCAATTGATTCTTCCCTATTTTTATTTGTTTCTTGTACAGAACTTACATATTTATCATAATTTTTTTTGGCTTCAACTAATAATTCTTTTGCTTTATCTTCTAATTTTTGTATTGTTAACTTGCTATCCATGGAATAATTAATATTTTTTATTTTCATATTTTTAGCTGTGCGTAAAGAAGATTCAGCAAGTTTAATGGATTGATAATATTTAGTTTTATTCTTTTCCATTAATATTTTAGAATCATTATATTTTGTTAATATTTTTAAAAACTGTGAATGTGCCTCTCTTTCAAGAACTCTATTATCATCTTTTTGTTTTTTTAATTGTTCAGTCCAACCTTTTTTTAATAAATCTATATTTAAAGTAAGTTGGGAAAATTCTAATTCTAAAATCTTCTTTATACTATTTAATCCTTTTCCTTGAGTAAAGTCTTGTTCTGGAAATAATATATAATTTTTTGCTATTAATGCATTTATTACTTTCTGATATTCTTTTAAAGAGCCTAAAATACGTGAAAATATATCAATCCCATTTTCGTAATATTCTAATTTCCTTTTATATCTTTTATGCAATTGTTCGTATTTGTTCCATAAATTATTTGAAAATTTTAATATTACTTCTTGTTTTTGTTCTTTTTCTTGCACATTTTCTTGTTTTTGTTCTTGATCTTGTACTTTGTCTTGCTCTTGTTCTTTTTCCATTTAAATAGAAAAATAAAAAAAAATAATAATTATAATTTATATTTATTAAAAAAATTGATTAATTATAAAAAATTAAATATTTAGTAATATGAAAGAAGCTCCTGAAGAAGGAAAAGTAAATCAAATAATATCAAAATCAAAGACATTTGAAATGTCAGATTATGATTCTAATCATATAAGGCAAGAATCTTTTAATAGTGTGGATACTATAAATGAAACATCAATTATTGAAGAAAATTTATACAGTACAAGCTTATTTGTTACTTATTTTGATTATTATATGTCAATTTTTCTATTTTCAAATTCATTTATATATTATTCATATTTAAATATTATTCATCTTTGTTATTCTTTTTATTTAATTTTTGCAAAATATTCAACTTTATATAGTTTTTTTATGAGAAATAAGGGAGGTTTTACTTTATTTGTATTAATAATTGATCTTTTGTATATAATTATAAAAATAATAATGAATATATTGGATAAGGCCGGACAAAAAAATATATTAATTGATTTTTTTCCTAAAAATTGGGCATCCATTTATGAATATGTAATTGTTTCATTAATTATGCTATTTTTATTATTTTATTTAATAGCTAAAGATTTTTCTCATAGTTTTTTTATTAATTATGATTATATGAGAAATAAAAAATTTTTAGAAAGTAAATTACCAAATAATAATAACATTTTAAATTCTGGAATTTTTTTAATTTGTTTTGGATGTACATTATATCCTACAACAATCAATTTACTTTTATTAATGTTAGGGCTTATATATTTTTTTTGTCTTTTATTAGGAGTTAAAATTCGTAGATTTATAAAAAAACATTTTCGGCGTTTTTATATAACAATAATATTTGTTTATATATTATATAATTATATAATGAATTCAAAATCAATTAATTATGATATAGGAAAAATAATTATTTTTGATGAAACTAATAATGCAAAATATATCGGAATTTTAACATTTGTTTTATTTTATATAGGATTTTTTTGTATAAATATAAATATTAAAGTAATACAATATATAAAATATTTTAAAGAAGAATGCTTTGATGAAAATGAAGAAATCAAAACTCAATCTTTAGAAGAATTTTTAGAATTAAAAAATGTAGTATCAGTGACAGGCAAAATTATAAAAACTAAAGAAGAAAAAAAATTAGAAACATTATTTGCCACAGATATTGATTGTGGAATTATTGTTTTTACAAAAGAATCCAAAAATTATAAATTATCAAAAAGAATAAAATTATTTATTTTAAAATTTTGCTATACTCCTGGGTTTTGCCTTCATGCTTGTAGATTAAGTGTAATATTATGGATTAATTTTTATAGGACATATGTTTCTTTATTCCTAATTCTTTGGCTTTTTTTTTCTATAAAATATTCTACAACACAAGCATTTCTTTATGGGACAAAATATATAATTTATCCTTTATTAATCCTTCTTTTTATTATATCTTATATTTCAAATATTATTAATTTTTCTGAAGGTGTTTTTGGAAAAAGTGATAATGATTTTAAAAGAAATGAATTAATAATTTTCGAATATTTAGGAATAGAAGAAAAAAAAGATGAAAATAGAATTTCTAATGGTATACATTTATGCATAAAAATTTTTATAGTTATTTTATTTCAACTTTTTATAAGATTAAAAACTAAGCATGCAAGAAATTTAAAAGATGAGGATATAAAAGAAGAAATAAAAAAACATCAAAAAGATGTTGAAAAAAGAATAGAAAAAGATTTTCAAGGAAGATATGTTATAAAACCATTTGAAATATTTTTTAAATTATATTTTTTGGGATTAGATATAGCTGTTATTATATTTTTTTATTTAGCTGTTACACAAACTATTAATCTATTTAATGAAATTGTATTATTATGTATTATTGCTCTCTTTATAATGGGAAAGAAATTTATGAGTCGATTGTATATATCTTTATTAGTTTTGAATTTTTCTTTTTTTTTCAAATATATTTTATATTTTAATAATAATAGTTTTAAAGTAAAAATAACTTCTAATAATTTGAAATTAGCATTAAATTTATTATTTAATGATAATTTGAATAAAATTCATTATTATTGGATCGCTTTTTATCTCTTATTTTTAGAATATATTGGCCAAACAAGTAAATTATTTAAATTATGTAAAATAAAAAAATTCTCTATATATCAAATAGTTCAATACAATTTAGCTTCTCATGAATATATTAAATTTATTTTAGAAACAATGTTTAATTTTATTTTTGGAATATATATATGGCTTCTTATTCCTTGTTTTATATATTGTTTATTAAAAAGAGATAATAATGTTTTTGGATTATTTCAATTATTTATAGTTTTTATAATATATTATAAATATATTAAAATAGTCGGAATAAAATTTAATTCTTTATCCAATATTTTTACTTTTACAAAAATATTAATTATTTCAAATGTTTTTAATTTAACAATGTTATATGCAATTCAATTTTTAAACAAACCACCAGCATCAGTATGGTATGGATTAAGTACATCTAAAGGAAGTATCAACTTAGAATTATTAGGATTATTTTTATTTAATGAAAATTATCAAAAACATTTATTCCCATATTTTACAATGTTTGCTTTATCCTTAGCATTACATCATGAAATAAGTAGACAAATAAAAATAAATACAAAAGATATAAATATTAAAAAAGAAGTAGATAGATATTCATTAATATCTAAAAAAGAAAAAGAGGAAGAAAAAGATAGTAAAAAAGAAAGATTGTTAGAAGATTATATAACATCTAATAATAATAGGAATGAAAGAAAGAATTCTGATAATAGTATTGGTAGTTATAATTCAGATATAAAAAATGAAAGAAAAGAAAAATTAGAAAAAAAAATGAAAGAAAATCAAAAAGCAAAATATATTGTTAAAAAAATATTTATTATTTTATATTATATTTTGCATTATTATTGGATTATAATATTTATTCTTGTAGCAACACTCTCTTTACATTGGATGCTATCAGTATCTATGGTTATACAGTTAACTATTTTTTGTTATTATATGTTTAAATCATTTAAAGGATATAATACTTTTTTAGGAGCACAAAATTTAGAAAATAAATTAAGTTTAAATCAAAAATTAAAAAAATATAAAGAAGAAAAAAAAGAACATTTTAAAATTACTTCTCAGACACAACATAATTATTTTAATCTTATTTGGATTTTTACCTTTTTATTTATTATTTTATCATATTTATGTTGTATTATAATAAAATTTATAGTTGGCCCAGATGGGAAAAATGACTTATTTAATTGCCCTGCAAATGAAGAATTTAATAAAGATTTTTATTCTAATGATCATAAAACAACTTTAATATTAAAAAAATTTATATCCTTAATGTATTTTTTTGGTTTTTTTAGCGCACCCCAAGATAAAAATGATACAAATAATTTTTGGTCCTATACATGGGGATATTTTTTAATTATTTTACTTTTCAGTATTAGAGCTTATTTTTTGAGTAAATTTGCTGAAATTAAAGTTATGTATTTTAATGAAGAAGATCCAAAAAAAAAAGTAAAGCGAGCATATTCAAAAATTTCAAGGAATTCTAAATTATTAGAATTACATGATATCGAAAAAATACAAAAATTTAGTGATCAAAATATCAATGTTTCCTTTGATTTAGAAAATTATGATATTAAAATTGATGATATTAATCAAAATGAAAGCTTGGATTTTACAAATTTGAATATCTTTAATAATTCTGATAATAATAATATAAATAATGAAAAAAATACTAATAGTAATGATATTAAAATTAAAGAAAATAAAAGAACTAAAGTTCAAGCAGAATTATATAAATTTTTTAGAGAAAGATATTTCAAGAATGAATATCATGAATTTATAATTGAAAAAAATAAATATAAATATAAAAGTTCTCATGATGATTATGATATTAGTTATAGAAAAAATCTTTTTAACAAAAATGTAGAATTTAATGTATCTATAAGTAGAAAATTGAAAAAATTAACAGAATTATTGATATTATTTTTGATATTTTTAAATGTTTTATTAAAATGTAATATCTTATCATTTATGTTTTTAATTATAATGTTATTTACATATAGGCAAAAAAATATAAATACTCAATTATTTTTTAAAATTAGTTATTTTATACTATTTTTATTAATTTTACAATATTCAGTTTTTGTATCCAATTTATCATATTTAACAAATACTTTTATCGATAATGAAATTATTTCATGTATTAATAATTATATAGGTATACCTTGGAGCAACCATTTAAATTTTAATAATAGGTGGGCAACATTTCTATCACTTGGGACAACAAGATACCAAATTAAAACTTTATGGCTTGATGTATCTATAGTATTAGTTTTATATTTTTATTTAGAATTTTTCAGTTTTTCTTTATATATAGAAGAAGAAGATATAAATGAACTTAAATTTATATATTATAAATATAATCAAAAATTTATAAAATTAAAGACAATATCAAAAGAAGAGTATAACAGTTTTTTAAGAGCAATGAAAGTTTCATATGATATAGAACTAAAACCTTCTTTAAAAAATAAAATATATATATATAATGAAGATAATGAAATAAAAGAGGTAAATTTAAATAGGGTTAAAAAATATAATAAAGAAATGTTAAAAATATTATATTTATTTAAAAATGATAAAAAATATTTATTTTTAAATAAAACAACAAAAATAAAAGGATATATGAATTTAACAAATTTTTTTTATATAAGTTTTCATTATATTTTATTATCATTAACATTAATAATCTGCTTTATCAATCAAGGTTTATTAGCAATAGGATATATATGTTTTTCAATTTTTTATATTTATAAATCACATTGTTTTTTAAAAGGAAGAAGATGGTCATTATTATATGGTATTAATTATTTTATGAAACCATATCTTTTTTTAGATATTGTAATACAATTTATATTTCAAATTCCATTTAATATTTATATTAAAAATAAGGAAAAATTAAAAGATTATAATAATGTTTTAGGATTAGCTAAAATAACTGATTATTCTACCACTTCAGGAGAAATGATAAAACAAGCTTTTGTTATGGTTTTATTAAAAATTTTAACATATTTTTTATTTTTAATTCAAGAAAATTTATATTTATCGCATGAATTTAAAAAATTTATATTAAAATATCATTATACATATATGCAAAAGGCATATATTAAAGGTAAATTACATTCATTTTTATTTAATAATTATCGTGTTAAATTAATGAATGATCGATTAACAGAAAGAAAAAATATTAAGCATAGTCTATTTAATATTCAAAATACTGTTAATAATTGGAATACAAATTTAATTAATTATAGCACAAATAATAATAATGATATGAATGAATTAAATGGTATTAATAATAAATATAATAATTTTTATGAAATTCCTATCGATTATAATTCTCCTAAAAAAAAAGAAAAGGGTATTACTATTAAAAAAATAATTAGAAAATATTGGCTTTTATCCTTAGCTTTAAAAATATTTGAATCTGCTAGAGCTGTCGATGATGACCATTTTAAAATAGGTGGGGAAGTTATGAAAATATTACAAGGAAATACTGTCTTATATTCTTATTTGCTTAATTTAATTGATGATTTTGAAAAAAAAAATTTTGAAAAATACTCTGATATTCGGAATCTAAAACATTTATTGGAAGAAAAAGAAAAACTCAAAAAAGAAAAAGAAAAAGAAAAAAAGAAAGATAAAGATAAAAATAAAGAAAAAGAAAATAATTATGAAAATAGCATTATATTAGAAGAAGAAGAGGAAGACTTTATAAAGAAAAAAGGCAGAAAAAGTGTAAAATCAAAAAGATTAAATTTTAAAAGGTTTGTGTCTTTTAAACTAATGGATAAAAAAGATGATAATAATCCAATTATTGATGAAAAAGATGAAGAAAACGAAAGTGATTCTCAAAATAAAGATATAATCATGAAATCTATGACTTCAAAGAATATATTATTTAGAGATTCTTTTATAGATAATAATGAAAATGATAATGATAAATCTCTTAGTGATAAAAGTTTTGACATTTATAAAGATGAAAATCCAGAAATAAATGATTTTTTATCTCCTGAAAAAAATGAAAAGCTTGAAAAAGATGAAAAAGATGAAAAGAATAAAAGTAATAAAAAAGAAAGATATATTAAATTAGATCAACCTTATGATGATATGTTTTTTGCCAATTGGGATTATAAAGAATTAAAGCAACTCATTAGAGAAGATTTCTTTAATTCATGTTGTTCAAGAAAAAGAATAGCATTACTTCTAATAAAAGCAATATTTAATTTTTTTCTTGAAAATTTTGAATATGTATCATATACTTTTATGCTATTAAATCATTTAATTAATGGAAGTGTTACTTCCATTTTTTATCCGATTTTTATTTTTTTATTTGGAATATGCCAATATCCTAGGCCAGCCCGACTGTTTTGGAAAATATTATTAGTTTATACTGCATTTTTAATATTTTTAAAATTAATGATACAACTAAATATATGGGAAAAAATAAAAGCATTAAAAAAAATTTTGGAAGATATTAAAAATGATAATCTTATATTTAATTTAGGATTTAAAAAAATAGATAATACTAATTTATTAAATTTTCTTATATATGTTTTTCCTGATTTTTTAGTTTTAATGGTAATAATAATGAATCAATTTATTTTAATTAGAAAAGGATTATGGTATTCAACAGAAACTGATTATGAAACATTAGAAGAAAGTAATGATAGAATAATTAAATTTAATTCTAAAAAAAAATCTGCTGAAATTGGAATTGATAGAGAAAATAAAAAAGTTTTGCCTCAAAATGAAATTATTTCATTAATAGGTAAAATAAAACAACCAAAAAAGAAAAATATAATTAAAAGAATATCAAACTTTTATAAAAAAAATTTTACAAGAATAAGAAATGAAAAACCAGGACAAGATTTTTATATGAGTTACACAATTTTTTTAATATTCATATTAATATATATAATATTTTTTTATACCAAAATGGAACAAGATAAAATGGTATATAATGTAGATACATTTAAATTAAAACAATTTTCAGGAAATACTGTAATTTTTGCATTTATACATGTATTTTTATTAGTTTTTGACCGATTTTTATATTTGAAAAATGCAAGAACATTACAAAAAATATCATTTAAAGTATATGATAAAACAACAGGAGAAGATATTACTAATAATTACAAAAATTATAAATATGAAGAAATAACAAATAAAATAGAAAAAGAAAAAGATAGTAAAAAAGAAGTTATCACTTATCAATATGAAGATTGCCAAATTGGGCTATTAATGAAATATATTACTCAAATTATAACTGTCGTTTTTATCCATTATTTTATTTATTTCTATTTACCAAAAACTACATATTCTAATCAACAAACTTTAAATCAAGCTATTAATAGAATATCTGAAAACTACTATACATTAATTTTTTATATTTTATATTTATTTTATTTCTTATTTAGTGGTTTACAAATAAAATATGGAATGACTGATATAAAAAAAGTTTCTTCATTAATGAAAGCTTCTAATACACTTTATAGTTTAATATACAAATGTTATATACAAATTCCATTTTTATTTGAATTAAAAAATTTTATTGATTGGACATTTACTAAAACTTCTTTAGATTTATGGAAATGGTTAAAATTAGAAGAAATTATTTCTCTTCTTTTTATTAATAAATGTTTATCTAAAGGTGAAATGTCTCATAAGGTTGGTACAAAGACACCAGTATATATGAAAATGTTAATGGGTAGTACCACTTTTTTTATAGTTATTTTGATAATTTTTGGACCTTTGGTATTATTTAGTTATTTGAATCCCTTATCTTTGGTAAATAAAGTTACTGGTGTGAATTTTAAATTAATTTTATCTATTCCAACTGATTTTACTCAAAATTTAAATTTAACTTTATTTGAAACTACTAATTCATATATAGATAATTTTGATTCAGATAAAGAATATAATTCATTTTTTAATTCTATAAATGATTCAAATATTTTAAATTATAAAAAAAGCTTTAAATATACCCAAGTTCAAAATGTAACAGTAATTCATTATGCTGAATCAAATTGGGATGTATCATCAAAATTTATAGATTATTTAAAAAATTTACATCAAGATAAAGGTTTTTCAATTCATTTAAAATATTCTTTTCAAAGGGAATATGTTTCTTCTTTAGAATACTATGGAATAGAAACTAGTGAAATAAATTCAAAGTATATAAATGAAATTTTAAAATTTTTAAAAGGAGAAAGAGGGGATAATTATATTTCATTTGAAATAGATAATTGCTATTCAATGTATCAAAGAATTCCAAATGATGAAAAACCTATGTCATTAAAAAATAAAGGTAAAAGTAAAATAAAATTAACTTTAAAAAGAGAAGATTTTAATATATATAATTGGTATATTGAAACAGACAAGAATGAAGGAATAAAGTTTGTAACTTTTTCTGATTTATATTCAAAGGTGACCTTTGGTTATGATGTATTAACATTTTATGTAACATTTGTTATTGTTGCAGGAAAAATAATTAGGGCTATATTTTTAGGAAGTGCTGAAAGAATTATGTATAGACAAATGGTTAATCCTAATAGGCTATTGTCTTTATGTGAAGGAATAAAAATTTCTAGAATTAGAAATGATTTTTTACAAGAAGAAAAGTTATATTATTTATTAATTGATTTAATGCGTTCTCCTGAAATTATTAAAAATATGACACAAAGTAGTTTGATATTTATTCAGGATAATAATACTGTCAAAAAAAATGTTAAATATAAAGAATTTGAAGTTGATAGTGCTCCTATGATTAAAAAAAGTAAACATCCTTATAAACATAGATATTACCATATTTGATATTTTAGTCTTTATTTATTAATTATTATTTCCTTAGTTGGATGATTATAATATAAAATAATTAATAAAATATATTTAAATCATATTTATTATTAAATTAACAGTGATATGGGGATTGGGGATTGGGGATTGGGGATTGGGGATTGGGGATT
>JAJMZT010000097.1:0-10978 GCA_023807265.1 Metadinium minorum
CCCAATCCCCAATCCCCAATCCCCAATCCCCAATCCCCAATCCCCAATAAAAATATTTCTTCATTTAATTAGAGTTTATATTTTATAAAGATTAATATTAATTTAGAATAAATTATATTATAAAAAAAATTACATATATTTGAATTCTTAGTTACTCTTAATATTTTATATGATAAAGAAATATAATTTTTTCATTTTTCAGTAATATCATCTTTTTTACCGTCAGTTTTATTAATATTATTATTAATATTATTTTCTGTATTATCAATAATATCGTTATTTTTATTATTATCATTATTAATAATAATATTTATTTTATTATTTTTAATTTCGTCACTATCCTTATTAACATTATTTGTTTTTGTATTAATTTCTTCATTTATATTATTTCTATTGACATTAATATTATTACTATCATTGCTTTCGATAGTTTCTTTAATCATTTTATGTTTTTCTTCATTATTATTATTAAAATCACTATTTTCTTTACTAATATTTTTTATTGAAATATCATTATTGTTCTGACTGTCTAATTTTGGTTCCTCATTTGACCTATGGGTATATTTTTGGCTATTTTCTTCATTCTTTTCTTTATTAAAATTAAAATGTGAAAAATTAATTTTTGTATTATTTTTTGAAAAATGATTGTAAGTAGTATTAGGACTAAAAACTTTTTGGGCCACTTTAGAACAAACTAAATTTTCTACATCTTCTCCATTTGCTGTATTTTTCTTTTCATTAAATTTATTATATTTAATAGAATATATTGGAGGTAAAACGACTCTTTTTTTTAACTTTTGAATACGTAACAAAGGAACTCCTTCTTGTAATTCTTTAGAATGAAATTTGACATTATATCCTATTTTTAAAAAAGAATCTGCCCAATATGTCAAATATGGATTATTTCTATCATCTTTCCACAAATTTTTTGTATAGTCTTTTCTGACATACATTTTATCTTTTTTTTTTTGATTATTTTCAAAATTTTCATCATTGTCTTCTATGCCAGTTTCTCTATTTTTGTCGTCATCTGATAATCCATTATATGGATATAGAATATCATTTTTTGGATTACATGACAAAGTTTTAGATTTTAAATGTTTATTTAATTGTGATTTATTTTTAATTTTTTTTAAAGAATTTGGATTAGTTATTGTTAGAACTATTTTTTTATTATCTTTATTTCTATAATTATTATAATTTGTATTATTAAAACTTACATCTTCATTATTATTTTTAGTTGTAAAAATGTTATTATTATTTTTTGTTTCAATTTTTAAATAATTTTTTAGTTTACAATCAATTGTAGTATGTTGATTTTTTGAATTACTATTATTGGTAAATATAGTCTTCGATGTGTGAGGCTTTTTATAAGATTTATCTTTTTCCTTTTGAGCACTCAGGATAAAATTCTTATAAATGGAATTCTGTTTTTCATCATTATTTTTTTTCCTTTTTCCTGTGGACATTATTTCCATATAAATATTTTTATTTTCACCATCTTTAGATTTATTTCCGATTAATTTGACAGGATTATTCTCTATTTTGAAATGATTATGAAATAAATTTTGATTTTCATTATTTTCACAACTTAATATTTTCGATTGAGGAGATTCATTTTTATTTATTGTTTTAATTTCATTATTTGGTGATAAAAATTTATTTGTTTTTTCTTTTTTGATTGAATAAAAAGATGAATTATTTTTTGTTTTATTGTCTTGAGTAGATTGACTTTTTATTAATCCAGTGTTATTAAGCTGTGTTTTATTTGTATTTTTTTCTTTATTTTCTTTTTCATTATCTAATATTGATAAAAGCTCTTTTTCTTTTTCTTTTTCTTTTTTTAATCTTTCTTCTCTTTGTTTCTTTATTTTTTCTTGTCTTTCTTTTTGCAATTTTTCTTCTTTTTCTTTCTTTTCTTTTCTTTCTTTCTCTCTTTTTAATTTTTCTTCTCTTTCTTTTTTGTCTCTTTCTTCTTTTTCTTTTTTTTCTTTCTCTTTTTGTTTCTTCATTTTTTCCTCTTTTTCTTTTCTTATTTTTTCTTTTTTTTCTCTTTCCTTTCTTTCCTTTTCTTTTTTTTCATTTTCCTCTTTTTCTCTTCTTTCTTTTTCCTCTTTTTCTCTTCTTTCTTTCTCTTCTTTTTCTTTTTTATCTCTTTCCTTCTTTTCTTTTTCTTTTCTTGCTCTTTCTTTCTTTAATCTTTCTTCTTTTTCCTTTTTTTCTCTTTCTTCTTTATCCTTTTTTATTATATCTTCTAATTGCTTTCTAGCATTATCTTCTTTTACTTCTTTTTCTTTCTTCATTCTTTCCTTTTCTTCTTTTTCTTTTTTTTTTCTTTCTCTCTCTTTTCTTATTCTTTCTTTTCTTTCTTTTTCTTTTCTTTCTTTTTCTTCTTTCTCTTTTCTTTCTTTTTCTTCTTTCTCTTTTCTCTCTTGCTCTTCTTTTTCTTTTTTTTCTCTCATTTCTCTTTCTATTCTTTCTCTTTCTTCCTTTTCTTCTTTTTCTTTTTTTTCTTTTTCCTCTTTTTCTCTTTTTTCTTTTTCTTCTTTCTCTTTTCTTTCTTTTTCTTCTCTATATATTTTTTCTTTTTCTTTTTCTTCGTTTTCTTTTTTTTCTTTTTCTTTCCTTTCTTTTCTCTCTTTTTCTTCTTTTTCTCTTTTTTCTCTCTGTTCTTTTTCTTTTTCTTCTTTTTCTTTTTTTAATTTCAAAAAAAACTCTTTTTTCTCTTTTTCTTTTCTCGCCTTTTCTTCTTTTTCTTTTCTTTCTTTTTCTTCTTTAATTTTTTTCAATCTTTCTTCGTTTTCTTTTCTCAATTTTTCTAATTCTTTATCTTTTTCAGTTTTTTCCTCTTTTTCTTTATCTTTCATTTCCACTTTGTTTTCTGCCTTTTCATCTATATCGTTTTTTTCTTCTATTTCTTTTTTTTTCTTTGTTTCGTTCTCTTCTTCTTTTTCTTTATCTTTATCTTTTACTTCTACTTCATTTTTTACTTTGTCCTCTGTTTCTTTCTCTTCTTCTTTTTCTTTATCTTTCATTTGTTTTTCTCTATCCACTTCTATTTCATTTTCTTTTTTTTCTTGTTTTTCTTTAATTTCCACTTCTACTTCATTTTTTAATTTTTCCTCTGTTTCATTCTTTTCTTCTTTTTCAAACTTTTCCACTTTATCTTTACTTTTCACTTCTTTTTCTACTTTTTCCTCTTTTTTCATCTTTTCCTCCTCTTCTATCTTTTCCTCTTTCTCCTTCTTTTCCATTTTTTCTTTTTCGCTACCTTTCACTTCTTTTTGGAAATTGTTCTCATTTTCTACATTTTCTTCTTTTTTTATTTTTTCCTCTTTTTCTTTTTCTTTCACTTCTTTTTCTATATTTTCCTCTTTTTTTATTTTTTCCTCTTTTTCTTTTTCTTTCACTTCTTTTTCTATATTTTCCTCTTTTTGAATTTTTTCCTCTTTTTCTTTTTCTTTCACTTCTTTTTCTGTCTTGTCTTGTTTTTCTATTTTTTCTTCTTGTAAATTCTTTTCCAATTTTTCTTTCTCTTTTATAGTATTTTCCTCTTTTTTAATCTTTTCTTCTTTTTCCTTTTTCTCTTCTTCTTCATTTCCTTTCTTTTCTTCTATCTTTTTTTCCTTTTCTTTTTCATTAATTTCTTTTCCTATTTTCATTTTTTCATCTTTTTCTTTATATTGATGTTCTTTCAATTTTTTTTCATTTTCTTCTTTTTCTTTTCCTTTTTGTTCTTCTTCATTTTTATTATTTCGTATTATATTAATAGTATTGTTTGAACCGATTTTATTATTATTTTCATCTTCTTTTTTATTTTCTCCTTTTTGATTTTCTTCTTTTTTATTTACTTCATTTTCCTTATTTACATCACTCTCTTCTTTTTCTTCTTTTTCTTCTTTTTCTGATATATTTTTTTGCTTGAAATTTTTTCCTTTTATTTCCTCTTCCTTTATAATAGTTTTTAATTTTTCATTTTCTTTATTGCCCTTTTGATTATTATTTTCTTCTACTATTTTTTCATCAATTAATTTCACTTTTTGAGCTTTACTTTCTGTTGTTTCTTTTTCTTTTTTAATATCAGGAGTATCTGAAGGATTTTTATTTTTTTTATTTTCATCTTCTTTATTAGAAATATCTTCTTTATTTTGGGTTTCTTTTTGATTAATTTCAGGTTGTGTATTTTTTTCTTTATCTTCTTCAATTTTCATATCTTTGGGATTCTCTTTTTTATTATTTTCATAATTATTAATAGTTGATTTTTCTTTTTGTCCATTTTCATTGATATTATCTAATTCAGATTTTTCTTCTTTTTTACTTTCATTTTCCTTTTTTTTCTCTTTATCATTGTTTATATTTTCTTTTTCATTATTGTTATCTATTATATTCTTTATATTTGCTTTATAAGATTTTTCTTTATTTTTCTCTATATTTATTTCTTTTTCATTTTTTACTTCTTTTCTAATATTATTTTCTTTATTATTATCTTCAATTTTAGAAGATATTATATTACTTTTTATATTTTTTTCTTTTTTTCCTTCTTTCTTTTCTTTTTTAATATCTTCTTTAATATATTTTTTCTTATCTTCTTTAATATCTTCTTTTTTCTCTTCTTTTTTAATATCTTCTTTCTTATCTTCTTTAATATCTTCTTTCTTTTCTTCTTTAATATCTTCTTTTTTCTCTTCTTCTTTTATATCTTCTTTCTTTTCTTCTTTTATATCTTCTTTCTTTTCTTCTTTAATATCTTCTTTTTCTTCTTTTTTAATATCTTCTTTCTTTTCTTCTTTAATATCTTTTTTCTCTTCTTTTTTAATATCTTCTTTTTTTTCTTCTTTAATATCATCTTTCTTTTCTTCTTTAATATCTTCTTTCTTTTTTTCTTTTATATCTTCTTTCTTTTCTTCTTTAATATCTTCTTTCTTTTCTTCTTTAATATCTTCTTTCTTTTCTTCTTTTATATCTTCTTTTTTTTCTTTTTTAATATCTTCTTTTTTTTCTTCTTTAATATCATCTTTCTTTTCTCCTTTTATATCTTCTTTCTTTTCTTCTTTAGTTACTTCTTGTTTTATTTCTTTTTTTTCTTTTTTGTTGTCTTCTTTAATATCTTTTTCTTTTTCTTTTTCTATATTTTCTTTCTTATCTCCTTTTTCTTCTATAATATGTCCTTTTTTTTCTTCTTCATTTTCTTCTTTTTTATCTGCTTTCCTATCTTTTTTCTTTTCTTCTCTAATATCTTCTTTATTTTTATCTTTAATTTCTTCTTTTATATCTTCTTTCTTTTCTTCTTTTATATCTTCTTTCTTTTCTTCTTTTATATCTTCTTTCTTTTCTTCTTTTATATCTTTCTTTTCTTCTTTCTTTTCTTCTCTATTTTCTTCTCTCTTTTCTTCTCTCTTTACTTCTCCCTTTTCTTCTTTTATTTCTTTGATCTGAGCTTGTTTATTTAATTCTTCTTTTGAATATTTTAATTTTTCTACTAAAATTTCAGAAATTTCTGACTTATTATCTTCATTATCATTATTATTTATTTTTTTTACATCTTCATTTTTTTTTTCTTTTCTTGGAATTTCAAAAGGATTTTGATTATTTTCTTTTTTTGATTTATCAACTATAATATCTTTTAGTTGCTTTAATGTATTTTCTTCATTATCTTTTCCTTTTTGCAAATTATTATTATTATTTTCTTCTTTTTTTTCTTTTTTAAAGTTTATATCTTTTTTGATTTCCCCTATAACTTCTTCTTTATCTTTTTCATTTATTTTCTTTACTTTATTTTCTAAGTTTTCACTTTTTTTATTTTCTTCTTGGTATTTTTTATCTATATTATTTTCATCATTATTATCATCTTTATTGATTTTTTCTTTTTTATTATCTTTTGATTCAGGCTTTAAATCAGCTTTTTGGGAATCATTTATTTCATTTTTATTCTTTTCTTTTTCTTCATTTTGAGTTATATCCTTTTGGTTTTCTTTTTTCTTTTCATTAGTAGTTAAATCTTTTTTTTCATTTTCGTTTTTTATATTATCTTGAGGATTATCTTTTTTTTTGGTTTCATTAGTAATTCCTTCTTTCTCTTTATTATTTTTATTTTCATCTATTTTTATTTCTTCTTTTATTTTTTCATTTTTTAATTTTGTTTCTTTTTGTATGTGGTTTTTATTATTTTCTTCATTATTTATTATTTCTATTTCTTTTTTATCTTCTTCATTTTTAGGTTCATTTTCTTGTTTTCTATTTTCTTCTTTTTTAGTTTCTTTTTTTCCTTTAATAAGATTTTCATCATTTCTGTTTTTATTTTTATTATCTTCGTTATTGTTAATTTCTTTTTTTTGATTTTCTTTTATTAAATCTATATTGTTTTTATCTATTATTTTTGATTTTTGTTCATTTTTGTTATATTCTTTAGGTTCTCCTTTTTGAATTGTTTCTTTTACTTTATTTTCATTTTGCTCAATTGTTGATAATTTTTTTTCATTTATATTATTATTTTCTTTTTCCTCTTTTTCTTCTTTTTCTTTCTCTTTCTTTTTTTTATCATTTTCTCCTTCTTTGAAAATCATATTTTCTTTTTCTTTAATTTCCATTTTTTGTGGAATCAAATTTTTATTTATGCCTTCTTCTTTGTCTTTTTCAATTTTATTTTGTTCTTTTTTGTTGACATCTTTTATAATGTCTTTATCATTATCTTCTTTTTCATTTTTGTTTTTATCTTTACTTTTATTTTCATCTATATTATCTGATTCTTTTTCAACCTTTTCTTCCTTTACTTTAACTGGTAATACATTATTTATACTTATAATTATATTTTCATTTTCTTTTGGTTTTCCTTCTTCTTTTTTTTCATTGTTTTCTTTTTGGTTTTCTTTTTCTTTTTCTACATTTTCTTCTTTAACTTTCTTAGGTTCCATTATTATTTTTGATTGTTCTTTTATTTCATTTGATTCTGGATTTTGGATAATTTCAGTTCCTTTCTCTTTTTCTTTTTCCACTTTTTGTTCTTCTACTGTCATTTGTTTTATATTGTTGTCTTTTTCTTTTTCTTTATTTTCCAAATTAATCTGACCTTTATTGTTTTCAATCTTATTTTCATTATGATTCTTTTCTTCTTTTTTTTCCTGTTTATTATCTAATTGTTTGTTTTCATTTTTTTCTTCATTTTCTTTTTCAACTCTTTCTTCTTCTACTTTTTGGAAAATATTTATTGGATTTTTTATTATTATATTATTTTCAGTTATTTTTTCATTATTATTATTTATATTATTTTTATCAATATTTGTTTTTCCATTTATATCTGGTTCAATTTCATTTTCTTTTTTCTTTTCTTCTTTTATTATATTAGCTTCTTTTTGTTCAACTCCTTTAAGTTTATTATCATCAATACTTTCTTTGTCTTCATTTTCAGTATTTAAATTCTCTTTCTTTGCAACATCTTTAACTATATTTTCTTTTTTATCTATTTCTTTCTCATTTTCTTCCGTTTTTATTTTTTCATCTTTTTCATTTTTGTCATTTCTTTTATTTTCTTCTTTTTCTTCTTTTTCTTTTTGTTCTTTTTTTTCTTTATTTTCTTCATTTATATCTGCTTTTGTTTCTTTCTTTTGTTCATTTTCTTTATTTTCATTGTTTTCAATTTTTTTTTGTTCATTTTCTTTCTGTATATTATTTCTATTTTCTTCTTCTTTTTTTTCTCCATTATTGTTATTTTCTGTTTTATTTATTGTTTCTTTATTATGATTATTTTTATCATCTTTTTCTATGCCTACTTTTTTTCCTTCTTTTATAGCTTCTTTTTGCTCTTTTTCTTTTTTAATTTCTTTATTTTTCGATTTATCTTCTTCTTTATTTTCTTCTTTATTTTCTTCTTTATTTTCTTCATTTTCTGCTTTTTTATTTTCTTCTTTCTTTTCATTATTTTCAATTTCATCTTTTTTTACATTTTTTTCAGCAATTTTTTTTTCTTTTATATCCTCTTCTTTTTTATCCTTTTCTTCAATTTTCTCATTTTTATTTTCAATAATTTTTGCAACTTTTTTTACATCATCAATATTTTCTTTATTTTTATCTTCTATTTGTTTTTCTTTGTTATTATTTACTTCTTTTTTATAATCTTCATTATTTTTTTCTTGAGATTTTTTTTCAAGTTTTATTATTTTATCATTATTTACTTCTTTTTTATCATCTTCACTAATTTTTTCCTGATAATTTTTTACTTCAAATTCTTCTTCTTTATTTTTTTTATTATTATCATTTAAATTTTCTTCTTTTTCTTTCTCTTTATTAATTCCTTTATCATCTATTGTTTTGATTTCTTTATCGTTTTTTTCTTCTTTTTGATTTTCATCCTTATCTATAATTTTTATTTGATTTTTTGAATCATCATTTATTAATATGGCTTTATTTTCTTGATTATTTTCCTCTTTATTATCTATTTTCTTTTTCAATTTATTTTCTTCTGGGCTGCCATTTTTGTCTTCATTTTTTGGTGATATTTTTTCTTCAATTTTTTTATTTTCTTCTTCCTTTTTATTATCTTGTCTCTTGTCATCTATTTTTATATTTTCTTTTATTTTCTTTTTTTCTTCTATTTTATTTTCTAAAATTTCCTTTTTCTCTTCTTCTTTTTTTTCAATTATATTTCTTTCTATATTTTTATTTTCATTATTTTCCTTGTTTTCTATTTCCTTTTTTCCTTGATTATCGTTTTCTTCTTTTATTTTCTTTTCTTCTTCTTCAACTTTATTTCCATCATTATCTTCTTCTTTTTCTATTATTTTGTTTTCTTCATTTTTCTTTTCTTCTTCATTATTTTTAATTTCTTCATTATTTTTTACTTTTTCATTATTTTTAATTTCTTCATTTTTTTTCTTTTCTTCTTCATTGTTTTTAATTTCTTCATTATTGTTTTTTTCTTCGTTATTTTTAATTTCTTCGTTCTTGCTATTTTCTTCATCGTTTTTAATTTCTTCATTATTTTTTACTTCTTCATTATTTTTAATTTCTTCGTTCTTGTTATTTTCTTCATCGTTTTTAATTTCTTCATTAATTTTTACTTCTTCATTATTTTTAATTTCTTCGTTCTTGTTATTTTCTTCATCGTTTTTAATTTCTTCATTATTTTTTACTTCTTCATTATTTTTAATTTCTTCATTTTTTTTCTTTTCATCTTCATTATTTTTAATTTCTTCATTCTTGTTATTTTCTTCATCTTTTTTAATTTCTTCATTATTTTTTACTTCTTCATTGTTTTTAATTTCTTCATTCTTGTTTTTTTCTTCGTTGTTATTATTTTCTTCTCTTTTATTTTTTTCATTTTTATATTGCTTATTTTCATTTTGTTCTTTTTTATTGTCTTTTTTTTCAATTTTCTTTTCTTCTTCCTTTTTGTTTATATCTTTTTCTAATTGTTTTTCTTTTTCTTTTTGAATTTCTCCTCCTATCTCCTCTTCATTTTTCTTCTCTTCTTTTGAATTTTCAATTTTTTCTATTTTTTGTTTTCTTTCCTCTTCTATTTTCTTTTCTTCCTCTTTTTTAATTTGTAGGTTTTCCTTTTCTTTATTTTCATTGTTTTTTTCTTCTAATTTTTTCTCTTTTATTTTTTCTTCTTCTTCTATTTTATTTTCTTCCTCTTTTTTAATTTGAAGGCTTTTCTTTTCTTGATTTTCTTTTTCATTTTTTTCTTTTATTTCTTTTTCTTCTCCATTTTTATTATCTTCATCTTTTTTATTTTCTTCTCCTTTTTTAATCAGTAGATTTTCTTTTTCTTCGTTTTCATTTACTTTTTCTATATTTTTCTCTTTTGATGCTTTTTGTTCTTGTATTTTTTCTTCTTTATTTTCTTTTTCATCAAGTTTATTTATATCATTATTTTCTCCTTTTTTATTTTCTTTTTTACTTTCTTTTTCATCATTTTTATTTTGGTTATTATTTTCTTCTTGTTTTATATCCATCAAATTTTCCTTATTTTTATTATTATCATCATCATGTTTATCTCTTTTTATATTATCATTCTCCTTATTTTCATCAACATTTTGATTCACTTCTTTTTTTTCTTCTGAATTATTGCTTCCTATTTTATTTTCCAAATTATTATCATTTTTTATTTTTTCTTCTTCTTTATTTTCTTTGTTTTTATTATCTTCTTCTTTTTTTTCATTTACTTCTTTTTCCTTTTCTTCTTTATTTTCATTTATATCCTTATTTTCTTCAATTTTTATTATTTCTTTTTCCTTTATATCTTCTTCTTTTTTTTTATTTTGATTAATATTTTCATCCTTTTTTATTTCTTTATTATCTCCTTCTTTATTATTATTATTATTTATAACTTCTTTTTCTTCTTTTTCTTTTTCCTCTTTCTTTTTTTCTTCTCTTTCTTTTTTCTCTTTTTCTTCTTTCTCTTTTTCTTCTTTCTCTTTTTGTAATTTAATTTCATAATTATTGATACTTTGTTTAATCTTCTCAACTAATTCTTGATTATTGGTAACGAACTTTCCATCTTTTTTAAGTAAATTACTCCCTTCTTCAGATATTTCTTCTAAATCCATTTCTTTTTCTTTATTACCTTTTTTTGATTTTTTTAAATCTTTAGCTCCTCTTTTATCTTTTTGTTTTCTTATTGCTTTTTTTCTTCTCATAGAACCTCCTATTCTACTAAATTTTAATTTTGATATTTCTAATTCTTCATTTGTTAATGGAATTCTTGAAAATGTTAATTTTTGTTTAGAAGATTTATTACCTTCTTCTTGGTTATTATCCTTTTCTCTTTTATTTTTAGAATTATGATTTTCTTCTTTTAATTGGTTATCATCTTTTTCTTCTTTTGATATCATTTCTTAATTTTATTTTAAAATAAATGATAAAACTTTATTTTTCATTTAAATACAATTATTAAAGGAATGTTAAAAAAATATTAAAAAAAATATTATTGGGGATTGGGGATTGGGGATTGGGGATTGGGGATTGGGGATTGGGGATTGGG
>JAJMZT010000098.1:0-10911 GCA_023807265.1 Metadinium minorum
CCCAATCCCCAATCCCCAATCCCCAATCCCCAATCCCCAATCCCCAATCCCCATTATTTTTTATATTAAAGACTAATATCTTACATTTAAATATAAATATATTTTTTATTTAAATTAATTTTATCTTTTTTTTATTTACTAATTAAATCTATTTTAATTCATTGTCATCATCTAATAATAAATTAGTATTTTTTTCTTTTTTATCTCCTTCAGCGAAAGATATTTTTTGTACATCCTCCATAAGTCCTTTATTTTTTGAATTATAGACAAAAATTAAAACTATTAAAATAATTAAAATAACGAAAATAGTAATTCCTATTCCAATACCTACATAAAGTGCATTATTATTTTTTTCTGATGAATCTTTTCCTTCCGAGAAAAGAGGTTCATAGACTTCATATTCAATAATTGGGCCATCTTTTATTTGAGCAATTACTTCAACATTAAATGGTTCTTTATAAATATTATCTATTTCTATTTCTATTTTTTCCCCACTAGGATTTTTTACCTTTTTAATTAAAGATTCTGTTTCTCTTAAAGCTATAGTGCAATTGTTTTCTTGGGAACTTAAATCCCATAGTTTAGCAAGTTTTAAGGTATAAATTATATCTACTTTATGCTCAGTATCAATTCTATTAAAAGTAGCTTTAAGTTTCCCTTTATTAATATTTATATTAATTTTTGAGTCATTTTTTAAAAATGGATATTCGAATAATTTTGAGCTATCTTTAACATTAATATATTTAAATACATAATTATTCAATTTTGTATCATTAGTTGTAAGATCATTTTTTAAAAATACATTAAGATATATGTAGCTTCTTTCAGGCTTTTTAAATGTTATGAAACTTTTTCCTCTTTCTACCTTAGTAACAATATCCTTATATGTAGTATTTTCTTTTTTATCTTTTTCATCATTTATAGTAAATTGAACATTTTCACTATTTCTTGAGAATTGGATACGAATAACACCAGTTGAATTATCAACTTTTAATTTATAAGAATTGACTTTATTTTTATCAGTGATTTTACCATATTGGTACATTTTTTCTGTCACAATAACATCACTATTATCTTGAAAAGCAGTTATTTCAACTCTTAATTTTTTTAGACTATAATCTCCTTTATTTTTTTCTAATGCTAAATAAAGAGTGGGATTTGTATTTTCACCTTTAAAATGTGTTTTTATGGAATCAGCTGTAAACACAAGTCTGCCTACTTCTATTGCTGAATCATATATACCAACTTCATTCATTTCTTCAATTTTTGGCCTTTTTTCCTTGTCTGATTTTATAAGATAAACTTGTTTTTGAGTTATAATACCTCCTTTAAATACTAGATTATTTGCTTTAATACCTTCTCCCTCTTTTTCAAAATCTAAATCATGGAGCATAAAGAAGATATTTATATCATTATTATAATTATTTATCTTACTATAATAATATAAATTTAAATCAGTCTTTTTATAAGCAAATTCAGCAGTTTTTCCTAAATATATTTCATCAAAGTTTAAATCAGGACTTCTTAAGAAATATTCTATATAAAAAGCAACTCCAGGCATTAAAATTTTACCACTTTCACCACTACCATCATCAGGAATAATTATTTCTTCATAATCTCCATTTTCTGGGTTATAATTTTTATTGGTTACATTTAGTATTGCTATATTTCCATCTGCAGGAATAGCTAAAGATAATATATCATCTCTTCCTCTAAGACCATATATAATATCTGGTTCATCAACTAAACATATTTTAGTTGTTCCATAAAGAGAGTAAATATTTATAAGAAGAGGTTTTGTTGTGATGAATTTTAATGACATTGTTTCATAATTACTTATTGAATAAAGTTGAATTGAACTTGGATTTGGGCTCATTTCCCTATCAAAAGTTTTAAAAGAAGTTATAAACTCAATAGGGTCAGATTTATCCGAAACTACTCTTACATAAAAATGAGTATCCTGTTCGGATAATGCTAAGAAAATAAAGTCAACTTTATCTCTTTTAGTGTTGTATAGAGATGTTTCTTTTGGCTTTTTTTTTTCTAATTCTTGTAAATCAAAACTATCATATATAGAATTATCTAGAAAATCTGCATACATATTTGTTGAAGCAGATGGATTTTGAGATTTAGAAAATATCATTACATCATTTAGATAATCATACTTACCAAAAATAACCATAAACAAACACTCAAATTTATCATTACCATTTTGTTCAGGTTGACATAAACTTTTTTGATCTGAACTTACTTTATATATATTTATTTGTTTAGGAACAAAATGAACTCTGAAAGAATAAGGTGTACCAAATTGAGATTCATAATTCTCAGTATAAACACCTATTGTAATTATTGCATCAGTAATATAATTTTCAGCTACTAATTTTCCTAATATTTTTTCACGACTTAATTCATACACAGAATCAGATCTACAGGTGAAATTTTCGTCGTGGTCGTTGAATAGGGGTCTTTTATTTCCTATTGAAATTAATAAAATAGCTGAATCAGTTTGCCAATCAAATACAACTTTTTCAGCATCAAAAGGAATTGTTAATTGGTAAAATTCATACATATTTTTTTCTTCTATTTTTTGTTTATTTGATAATGCTCCTACAACATACTCTTCTGGCTCAATTTGATTTATAGTTTTATTTGCTGTTATATCATATTTTCTATCTGCACTAACTATAATTGAAAATTGATGATATCTAAATTCTTCAAATTGTCCTTTTACTGATGATTGAATTGATATTAATAAATAGCATCCTCTTTCACATTTACTAGTATCATTTTTTGAAAATATTATTTTTTTATTGAAAAATTCATAATATAAAGATTCTTCTTGACTTTTTGGGAATGAATATTGTCTCCAATCTGGATTTTTCTCACTTTCATCTATTTTAACTATTTTTGCATAAATTAGTCCACTACCCCTCAAGAAATTTAAATTAATATAACCTTCATCACCAGGTAAGAGAGTCGTATATAAATATAAAATGGAATTTGCAGGCAAGAAATCTTCTTTTACAAGGCCTTTAGGAAGAAAATATGGCATATTATTTATTTCTTTAAAAGTAACTTCAATATTTGGAATAAAATCTTCTATTTCCCTATCAATATATAGAGTAACTTCAATATTACATAACTCATTATCTCCACAATATTCTAACAAGAAATCATTACTAACAAAATGAATTTTACTTTGAGAAAATGATATTATATCTTCATCTTTATAATTATAAGTTATGGAACAACTATAAAATGCAGGATTAATTACTTTGAAGTGAATTGCAACACTTTTTGTTTTATCAGGATTAGGATATATATATTTTATTTTTTTAATATTATCCTGGAAAATTGTTTTCAATGGAATTCCATCACTCATTAATATACTTTTTTGAGCAATTGACTCTTTTTCTTGTGTTATTTCAAGCCCACTAATATAAACCATACACATATCAGCCATTCTAAAATAAGATTTTTGTTCTGCTTCTATTATATAAGTATTTTTATCAGGAAATTCTCCATTTTCTTCAGCCAAAATATCTTGAGCATAATTTACAAACGAAGATATTTCTTCTTCATGGTCGTCAACTATTTTTGAGACTTTAAATTTGCAATTATAAGAATGAAAACTTGCAAAATAAAAATCATTTGATAGTAATTTAATCTTATGTATATTTATTTCTTTTTTCAGTGTGGAATTTGCAGCAACTGGTATTAAATAATTTATTCCAGTATAAAAATCATTTGTTAGTCTTTCAAATGATTGTCTAATTACTTTGTATTCGATTATATAATATGAATTAATTTTGGCTTGGGCATCAATAGTAATCTTTTGAGTATTCTTTAAAGTGATACTATTACCAAAACGTATACTATAAAATATTTTATTTGATAAAATATAGGGATTAAAATTAACCATATTTTCATTTTTAACGTCAAAACTAACATCACCATTTACAAGGAGAATATCAATATGTAATTGAATGGCATTTTTCTCTGAAGATAAATCAATAATAAATTTAGATTTTTGATCCTTTAAAATATATTGAGAAAATGCTTGTCTTTCTATTAAATATATTTCATCTTTACTACCATATACTGATGTTTGGAATTTACATATATCAGTAGCAGAATTTTCAAAATCTTGGCATTTGACAATCATAATATATTGTTCCGCATCAATAGGAGAAATATTATTATTTATATCTTTATTATGCCAAGTTGACATACGATTTATTTCATTAATTTCTATAACATTAGTTTCATTGTTATTATTTTCAGGCAAATCAAATTTGCATAAAGGATAATTAGTACATTTGTACATATACATTTTTGGTAGACCCTCTGTGGCTATCATATCATATATTATTTCATCTGAATTTGTATTTAAATTTGCACCATTGAAAAATACAACACTTCCTTTTGAAATTATTCTTGGATAAATGTTTCCTCTTAGCTGGGGTCCATATATACTTGATAAATTTATATAATCTGATGATGGTTGAGTTATTTGTAAGGAATAAGGTATATCAGTAATATCGCCATCAGGGAATTCAACACAGATATAATAAATTTGTTTATCAGAAAAAATGCTATTATAATATACGTAAGAAAAATGTCCATTAGTTATTGTTTCACTTTCAACTGTATTTAAAGATTCATCTTTTAAATTTATTTTTCCTACTTTGTTATAAAATATTCCAACTATATAAGAATATCTGAAAATAGAATTCAGAATATTAATTGAATAGCATTCTTTTTCTAATACTCCTTTTTTTAAATAACCTGTCAGTTGATATCCATTAGGTTTTAATACATTTTGAGAAGATATTCCACTAGATGAAGTTACTTTGCTTCCAACTGAAATAAAGTCACCTTCTTCTGCTTCAACGGTTAATTCAAAATAATATTGCTTTTGTATTTTTGTAGTTATAGCAGCTCCTGTTCTAAATTCATATTGCTTGCATGATCCTTCATTGCAATTGCTTAATTCTAATTTTATTTTTTTTCCACCATTTGCATATAATGTTAAAACTTGTTCTGAAGTTTCGGAAATTCCTAAATCATTATTTATTGAGAAAACCATTTTTTTATTATTTTTACTTACATAATAATTGTAATTAAAAATACATGTATTCATTTTAATATATTTATATCCTATAAAATCTATATTATAACTGCATGTTTCTCCTTCTTTAAGATCACATTCTACTGTTGTAAAGAAAAAATTATCAAATTGTTCTCTTTTAATCCATATATAAGCATTTGTTCCACTTCCAGACTGGGATAATTGAAGTCTATCTTTTTTTCCTAATGGATCCGATGGAGAAAAATATATATATTTATTATTTTTCTCATCTTTTGATTTAACTTCTACTTTTATATAATTAGGCATTTCATTAACATAGTTGAAATCAATTTTATATTGTTGAATTTTATTAGCTTCTTCAAAACTCAATTTTATTTGTTTTTTTGATTCAGAATATCTCCGCTCTATTAAATATGGACTAGCTTCAACCTTTTCATATTCAACATTTGGAAGGGCATCATCTTTATTAATATATATTGGATTATATAATAAAAATTCATTTGAAGCATAATAATTAACTTTTGCTAAGATTTTGATATAAGATATTTCTCTATTATTTGGAATTTCCATTATTAAATGAGCTTTTCCTTCTTTATCTGTCTCAAAATTATCTATTTGCATATAAAATCCTTCAGATTCTGAAAGAGCAATAGTATTTTCTTTTTCTCCAGGTATTTGAGTATCACTATATATACCTTTAATATAATAATTCATAGAATATGATTCTACTGGATAAAAAGAAATATCGTAAACTCTTTTACCATTTTTCATTGTTATATCATAATCAAATATATCATTTTTATTTTCAAGATCAAAAAAGCTATTACTACTAAATCCACTTGCATATTTGAATACATAATTACATAATTGAGGATTTACTTTTTCTTTATCATCATAATATATTTTTAAATATAGAGAATTATCTTCTAAATTATCAGGTAATTTAAAAGTCATCATGTATCTTCCATTAGAATATTCCCTCAAATTTTCTATTTTATTGAGTAATTTTTCATCTGTATATACATCCCATTTAACAAAATCACTATTAGCTGAGAATTCTATGTTCATTAAAGGTAAATAACTTAATTCTGATTTTAATTTATATACAAAATAACCTTTTTTATTAGATAATTTACCATTTATATAAACATTTTCTGGTGCTATGTAATTAAAATCATTTTCATTTTGTAAACATACTTCCAAGCTTACACCTTGAAAATCTGAAGTATCTATATCTTCTAGTTCTATAGTGAAAAATAAATACGGATTATCCTCTTCTGGAATATTGAATGATTGTATGTCATCATCACTTAAATATAATGATGCAAAAGCGCCATCAAATGAACCAGTTATGGAGTTTATTTTTGTTGGTCTAAAACTTTCTATAATTCTAGCATTCAATGCATCTTTTTCAGATATAATTTTACCCCAAATATTAAAATTTTTTTTTTCATATTTTAATTGAAATTCCTTTTTCATAAAGTAATTAATAAATGTTAAACTGAGAGAAATTTCTTGATTATTATTTAATTTTGCCATGAAATTTAATGGGAACTTGACATTACGATAATTAAATTCAATAGATCTTCCTATTTTTACTTGATCAAAATTATAATTTGCATTTCTAGGATAAAAAGATATATAAAAAACAAATCCTGAATTATCAGGTCTAAATAAAGGCATAGTTGTTGATGAAACCACTAAATTTGATAGTCTTTTTTCTTCATCAATTGTTCCTGATGTAAGAGTTAATCTATCTTCAATTCCAGATAAATAATATTGTATTCCTTTTTCTTTTTCTTCTTCCCAGTAAAACGTTCCCTCACCATCAACACATACAATATTAATTAATAAGTCTCTAGATGTTTCAAAATTTAATGATATTGTATTTTCTCCAATTGCAAAAACTTGAGGTGTACTGGGATTTGGAACAACTACTTTATTATCATCTTTAAATTTATAAATAGTTGACAATATTTCAATAACGACTGATTGTTCAACACTAACAGTAAATACAATACATTTTTCTCTATTTATATTTTCATAAAAAATATATTTCGTTCCTTTTTCAGAACTAAAATCTTTTTCTAAATTTTCATTTTGAAGTAATTCATTTACATACTCTATATTATTTTTTTCAACTTGTTCAGCTTCTACAATATACCCAGAGAAACTAACTTTTACATTTTCTATTTGAGCACGTGGATATAATATAAGATCTTTACCAACATAACCTTCATCGAAAATAACAGCATAAACACATGTATATATTCCATTTTTAAGAAAAGGAACACATTGTACTTTTTGATCTGTTCTTATATGAATAATTTCAACAACACTTCTATCAAAATTTCCTTCTACTTTAGGAGGCATAAATATTTTAAAAGCAAACAATGAAGTATATAATGTATCTAATTCTTTGGTCCATATACCTAATGTTAAATGAAGATTTTGAAGAGTATTTCCACTCCATTTGTTTTTAATCCTTTTAATTATACTTTCTTTATCTAATCTAAAAACTGTGTCATGACCAATTGTATAAAAATCAAAATCATGTTCACCACTTAAATTTTCCCCTTCGAAATCTAAAAAGAATGAAGGCTTATCAGCTTGCCAATCGAAGATTAAATAATCAGAATCATAAGGTAAAGTTACTTGATAATATGTCATATTTCTCTTTGTATCATAAACATCTCCCAAAACAAATTGATTAATAGGGATTCTTACTTTTGGAATTAAGAATGGATGTTCATCGAAATCTGCAGGATATATTCTTGTAGTTATAGTTATTCTATAAGGAATTAATTTAGAATTCTCTTCATCAGTTTCATCTTGAACAGAATTTTCAACTGTTATTAATAAATAGCATCCATTAGTACAACTTTCTGTATAATTTTTTTCTAATTTTATTGTTTTTAGATAACTATCGTAATATAGAGTACCTTCTTTAGTTTTTGGGAAATAATACATTCCACGCCAATCTGGATTAAATTCAGGCTTAGGATTTAATTTGTCAACTATTTTAGCATAAATATATCCACTTCCTCTTATATAATCAATCATAATATCTCCTTTTTCATTTTCACCTATATCCAAATAATAATATTTTTTTGACGAGCCAAGTAAAATATCTTGTTTAAGTATATTTTTTTCTAAGTAGACAGGTGTTCCATTAGCTTGAAATATTGTAGTTTCTAAATGTTTTCCTTTATCAGTTGTTAATAATTCTATAAAAACATCAAATGGACATACTTCATTTTCTGTACAAATTTCACTCAACTTTTTTTTATTTATAATTATTTGCTCATTTCTGAAAATTTCTTTTTCTTCTATTACCTCATAATGATGTAAAATTTTAACATAAAATATTCCTTTATCTACTAAATTAAGGTGAAGTATAAGTTCTTTATTTATATCAGTCACAAAATAAGTATATTTCATAAGTGGATAATCCTTTGTAAAATAATAATATTGAGGAACTCCCTCACTTACAGCAATTGTTCTTTCTGAACCATCACTTGTATCAGCCAATTCTAGACCACTCACATATAGCATACATATTTTTTTGTTATATTTTGATGAATCATCTCCAACTATATCAATCTTAAATTTATAATTTCCCTTAATATAATAGTCATCTTTTTGAGTTAATATAATTTGGCCATAATTGCCAAAAATAGGAAGATATTCATCTTCTTCGGTTTCTTCTCCACTCTCATCAAGAACTTTTCTTGAAATAGTAAATTGGCAATTTTGAGAATAAAAGTTTATTAAAAATGGTATTTTTAGATCTTGCTTGAAATTTTCTACTTCAATATATTTCATATAATTTGCATTTTCTCCAATATATATTGATTGAATGAAATTAAAACCTGAATCTATATGATTTATATCTTTCGATTGATCTCCAGAATATATTAAATGATACATGAGTATATAAAATGAATTTTTTAGAGCTGTAACTTTAAAATCGACTTTTTTATTTCCATATTGTAAACGTATACTACAATATAATTTATTAGATAAATAATATTTATTATAATATACATCCCTTGATTCTATCTCATAGTTTATATCTCCGCTCAAAACCATTATATCTAAATAAATTTTCTCTAAATTTCTTTCATTTTCAATATTAATTGTATACAAATCATCTTCTCCTTCTAATATATATTGACTAAAGGTTACATCTTCTATTAAATCCATTCTTTCTATATCAGAAACAATAGATGTTTCAAATTGACAATATGGTGAATCTTTTTGTTCTTGTGTTGTACCTTCAACACAATGAACAACAATCAAAGGTTGATTTTCTGACAAAGGATCAAAATTTCTGTTGGTATCATTTAAATAAAGAGTATGCACAGTCATTCTATTAGCATGATGTGGATTTTCAATTTTTTTTAATTTATTTTCATCATATAAAGAATATGGGAATTCACTAGTTATATCAAAAAGCATATCAGGAAAACCTCTAATCGCTTTCATGTTATATTTTATTTCTTTTACTCCCATTTTTGGTTTCATTCCTCTGAAAACTGCAATTTGGCCTTTGAAAAGAAAATGATTATATATAAGACCTGGGAGTTGAGGTGCATAAATATATTGATTATACTCATTAAAACCACCTAAGGTTAATTGAATTGCAAATATAATATTAGTATCTTTAGGCTGGTTTTTAGAATAAGAAATGCAAAAATGAGATGTAAAATATTGATTTATAGCAATTTGTTGATAAATAAGGCCATCAGTAATATCTTTAGATTCCATAGTCTCATTTTGCATTCTAAAATATACTTTTGCTTTTTTATTAAAAATTCTTCCATTAATTTGGGCAAGCCGTGCTTGAGTAGATATTTTTTTAATAGGAAAACAAATTTTATCTAGTTCTTCATTTAACATTCCCATTATTTCTAAATCATTTATTTCTAATTCATCATTTGATTCAGCATTATCATTAAAATATATACTTCCTACTGTGACATAATCTTCCTCTTTTGAAAAAACTTCTAATGTGAAATAATCATAATTTAGTTCTGATAAAAAAAGATATCCAAATCCAAAAGATTTTCCATTTATTTCTCTTTGATGATCATTTTTTAATCTTGCTGATTGGATATATTGTCCTTTAACCCATATATTAGTATATTTAATAGAAATTAATTGCCTTAAATTATCGGTTTTTTGAAATGTGGGGCCTGATTCTGGATTTAGAAATTTAAAAATCATTGTTTCTCTATAAGAATTGACATAAAAACTTGTTTGCTCTCCTATTGTTAGTTCACATTGGTTTTCTTGTTTAATATTTATATTATATGAACAATTATCTTCTCCTTGGCATTGAACACATAAAAATAGAATATTATTTTGAATTTCTTTGTTTGAAAGAAATAAATTAATTGGTTTATATAGTTGAACTCCTACAGCTTTTCTATTATGACATTCAGCCTTATCTGAAATAATAATAACTGGATTGTTTTTAGAAGTAGATTCAACTCTTACATGTAAATATTCTAAATTTAAACTATAAAAATCTAATTTAAAAGCTTTTGACCCTCTATTTGTAAATGAATATTCATTATCGTCAATTTTAATTACTTCTTCTCCTAATAAAACAGGATATATCAAAGCAAACAGACAAAAAAATAAAACTAATAATTTTATTGGATTTTTTCCCATTCTTAATTTTTAAATATCTAAATCGATAATTTTTAGATAAATATATTATAAATTAATTATTTTTAAATTAATTAAATAAATATTATGCTTGAGTTGGGGATTGGGGATTGGGGATTGGGGATTGGGGATTGGGGATT
>JAJMZT010000099.1:0-10798 GCA_023807265.1 Metadinium minorum
CCCAATCCCCAATCCCCAATCCCCAATCCCCAATCCCCAATCCCCAAAGTATAAAGTAATTATTTAATTAATAAAAAAAATATAATAACTTAACATCATTTATTTCCAAAGAAAATTTTAATTTTTTTTATTTATATTAAACAAAAATAAAAATATGTAATTTATTAAATGATTTTATTAGTACTTTTATTTAATATATTTTCATTATTAGATTGTTCTTCCATATTTCTAAGTAATTCACAATTTTCTTTATAATAATTAATATATGTTTTAAGATATATATATGAAATTTTGAAATATAAGTGAGATGTCAATGGATTATAAGTAATCATCATATGCTTTGATTTTGTTGATTTATTTTTTGAATTCTTTTTAATATATTTATTTATCATTTTTTTTATTTTTTTTTGAACTTTAACCTCTTTTTTAAATATAGTATTATTATCAGGATTATTTCTATCAATTAATGAGCCCATTTGTCTATTAATTATTTTATAAATTACATCATGATAATAAACATAACCATCATCATCTGTTCTTAATTTTAACTCTGTAATATATCTTTTAACATGCTCTAATTTACCTTGTTCAGGAAAATTAAGTTTTTTCCAGTTAAAATCCATAAAAAATTGAATTACATAGATTTTTTTGATTCTGAAACCTTCATCTTCATCATCTGAAAATTTATTCCAAGCATTATTAAAATCAATTAAAAAAGATTCAAATTTTTCAATAGGATTATAATTTTTATTAGTAAACTCATCATATTGTTGTAAAGTAACCATTAAAAATAGATTTAGCATTATTATAGAATTGGCGAAATTACTAATAATAAAATAAATATAACCATATACTTCACTGACTTTTTCAGTATCAACAAAAGCTAACTCTATCATAATATTATTCCAATTTTCGCCTGTTGCACAACGAAAAACTAGCAAAAAAGAATAATAAAAGTTATCTAAATTATAATATTCGTTTATATATACAAATGAATCTTTATAATTTTTATAGATAATGCTATCATAAAAATAGCATCCTAAAATTGCAAAAATACAAAAAAATATTAACATTAGTAATAAAACATTGGCTAAAGCCGTTAAAGACCAAGATAGAGTTTGAATTAATTTTTCTAAACCCTTTAGTGATTTAATTAATCTTAAAACACGAGTAATTCTGATTACTCTTAGTACTCTTATAATTTGAAAACTTTTTAAAAAAGTTGCATCAAATCCTTCTACATTAGTTACTGCTAAATCAACAAGAGAGGCACATACAACAAAAAAATCAAATTTATTCCAACCAGAATGAAAATATGGTTTTATTCCATATCCTAATAATTTCAATATACATTCTAATATAAAGATTCCAGTGAAAATATAGTTAACAATAGTTAAAAATAAATTATATCCTGCAGAAGAACCATCATAATTTAACGCCATAAAAATCATATTTAAAAATATTATTATCATAATGAAATTATCTAAATAGTTATTATCAGCTAATTCTCTTAAGAAATATCTAAAACTTTCTTTTGGAGGTTTTTTCCAAACAATATAATGGGTTTCTGCATCACAAATTTGTGTTAAAAAATCATAATATTTAGGTGCTTTTTTGTCATCTTCAGCTATTTTTTGCTCTCTTTTAAATGCTTCATTGAAATATCTAAACATTATTCCAGTAAATAAATTTAAGAAGAAGTATGCAACAACTAAATTTGAAATAATAAAATAAATGCCATAATAATTTTCATAAATTGTATATGAATTCATAATATCAGGCCACCCTTCCATTGTAGATAAGACATATGAGGTAATAAAAGATGTCATAATATTTGAGAATTTAAAAGCAGGGCCTGTGTCCATAATACCATTATATCTTTTAGAACAAAAATTTGATATAGAAACCATATCATCAGATATTTCATAATCCACTAAATTATCGTTGAAATTTTCAATTGCTAAATCAAAATATCTTTCAGAATTTAAAATATAGCAATTATGCATATTGGCATAAAATAGAGAAATACCTACTATACTAAACATATAATATACAACTATAACAATAAATAAAGCATTACATATAGGTAAAAATGAATCAAATAAAGAGGTTATAATTAATTTTAATTGTACATTATGTGATATAAATCTTAAAGGTCTTAAAGTTCTTAATAATCTTATTACTTTTAAAAATTGAACTGATGAAGTTCCTCTTCCACTAGTAAAATATTTGGTAAATAAATTTTGAAAATCAAATGCTGAGCATATAACTATAATAATATCTATTTTATTCCAATTATCTCTTAAATAGCTTCCTTCATCCATTGCAAATCCCATTGCACAAATTTTAGCTAGGCATTCTAATAAAAATAGAATATTAAATATAGCATCAAGAATATCAAAAGTTAATACAAATTCATATCCATTTACAAAAGTATCTATAACTAGCCTTGCTGTTGAGCATAAAATTAAAAATAAAATAAATCTATCAAACCATTTATTTAATATTAATTTCATACAAAATATTCTAAAATTATTTGTTTGGGAAAGGAAATATATTGAATTTTCACAATCATTTTTGGCAAAAAGAATATTAACTTTTTTCCAATGCTTTATATTTTTTGCAACAACTGAAAGATATATATAATTATTTTCATCATCACTATCTTCAATTTCATTCCCTTTATGATCCATTGATTTAGAAGCATCATATGATGTATTATTGTCAAAAGAGGAAGTTTTATAATAAGATTCTAAATTTGAATTTGACATTTTACTTTTTGAAATATCTTTATTTCTATCTAGTTCCATGGACTCAGAATTGTTTAATTGATTATCATCATTAACATTATCATTAATACTTTTATCGAATTTTTTTCTATAAGCTTTTAATTTCAGGTTTTTATTTGAAAGAGCAGATTTTTTAATCATATTTAAATAAGCAGGTAATAAATACATTTTTTCAATTTTCTCATCTAATGTTAAATCATCTTCATCTTCTTCTTCTCCTTCATCAAAAGATTGTAATAAAATTGATATAAATAAATTAAATATTACATAATTTCCAATAAAAATCCAAGCAACGAAATAAAAAAAACACAAATAATTCATAGGCCAAATCTCATAGAATAAAGAATTCCAATTTTCAAGTGTTAATATTTGATAAGTTGTATAAAAGCCAATAAAAAATGATTGAAAATGATAATTTCCACTTAAAAGTGACATACCTAATAATTGAAAAATTAAAATAAACATAATTAAAATAGCAATAATATAAGAAACATTTGATAAAGCTTTTTTAATTGATACAATAATTAACCTCATACTTTTTAATCGTCTTAAAACCTTTGTTAATCTTATTACTCTAAAAATACGAAAAACTCTTAAAAATGATAGTTTTGAAGAAACTTTTCTCATTTTATCTGTTGAGGAAACCCCAGTATCTTCATTAGGAGTACACATATCTAAAATAGCAAAAGCTATAATTAAAGTATCTAAATATGTAAAAGCATCTGAATAATAAACAAATGGGCTTAAACCAATAAATTTAACAACATATTCTAAAATAAAAATTGAATTAAATGCATAATTTGAAAGTTCAATTTTTTTTGTTACTTCTGGAGTTAAAATATTTCCATCTAAAGCCATAAAAATTGAATTTATTATTACAATTGATAATATTAAATAATCAAAATATTCATTTGTGGCTAAAATATAAAATGCATATCTTATTTTCTGAAATCTTTTTATCCAAGTATTATTACTCCAAATAATCATATTAAAATCTTCTAATGAATTTATCATTGAATTCCATATTTTTCTATTTTCATCATCTTCTTCATCTTTATGGCATAAAACATCTGAACCACTCCATTTTATATATCTTCTTGAATTAGTTTTAACATCAAATTCTAAAATATTTTGAATTTCTTCCTTTATTTCAATTCTATTCTCTTTTTCTCTATTTCGCTCTGATATTTTTTTAATTAATTCTTCCCTTTTTTTTGCATCAACTAATTGGGAATATAAGCTTTCTTCTAATAAAAAATAATGAGATAATGTTTTATAATTAAATTCATCAATTTTTTTATAAATTCTTTCATAAATATTTTTTTTAAACATTATTTCTTCTTGATATTTTCTATGATTAGTATAAGAAGAACTACTTATAATATTTGTTTCATTTCTAGGTTTAATTATTGAAGATTTTCCACTTCTAGTTTTTTTTATAGTTTTAGAATCTCCGCCCATTGAAGTTGGTCTTATTCCCATTGTCCCTGGATTTATTTCTCTTCCTACCGCAAATCGTCCGAAATTTCTTAAACGTAATGGCATTATTTCTAAAACATTTAAAGGTAGATACTTTAAATTATGAGTTAAAAATGATAAATCTTTAGCATTATATTGTAAATCTTTAAGATACATATATGTATATTTTTGTAGATTCAAGTTTTTATTATTGAAAACAAAAAATGCTTCTGTGTTTTCAGGAAGAGGCTTTTTTTTAAATGATTTTTCTTTATTTCCTAAAATTTCTTTTTCCCAATGATCTATTTTAAAATTATCTTTTACTTTTAAATCTTTGTCATATATGTTATATAAATAATTTAAATAATATTTTTTTCCTCTTAAATTATCAGGAATTAACTCTTGAGTAACAGTTAAGGGATCGGTATAAACTTTATTTTCTTCTCTAATTTGATATCTTTTTGAATCTTCTTTTGGATATTTTATAGCATTTTTTTCAATACTTTTTGCCTTAAAAATAAATACAGCACCTTTTTTACTTCTCATGCTAAATGTCTTTTTATTGTTTATATTGTCCATATTCTTCTGTTGTCTATTTTTAACATTTTCTCTTATTTTTTTAAAATAATTTAAATTGGTTAATGAGTTTGAGCCAATTTTGTTATATTTTTTATTAACTTTCTGACTTTCTTTTTTTTTTACATGTTCTTTTTTTATATTTTCATTATTTAGATTTACTCTTTCTGATGATTTTTTTGGACCTAATAAATTTGCTTCTGAATTAATAAATTCAAAACCATCATGATTGTCTAAACTTTTCATCATTTCTTTTTTAAATATTTTCTTATTTTCATTATCTTCTTTTTCATTTTTTTTTTCCTTTTCCTTCTTTTTTTCTTTTTCTTTTTCTTTTTCTTTTTCTTTTTCTTTTTCTTTTTTGCTCATTTCTAATAGATTATCATTAATTATTTTTTCTTGATATCCTTGCATTATTTCTTTTAGAGGATCTTTTTGTAAATTTTCAATATTTAAATGAGTTTTTTTTTTAATAAATTTCTTAAGATGTTTATTTCTGAATTCTTCATTTACTTCTCCTTTATTCTTTAACAATTTATCATAATTTCCTGTTACTTGGATATGGCTAACATTTAGATCAACATCTTTATTAAATCTACCTCTTATTTTTTTTGTATCGACAAATAATAAATTATTTAGTTTTTTATTCATACTTTTAAAATGGTTTGACTGCTGTCTTGTTGTTAAAATAATATCAGTATTAATTGATTCTCTATCAAAAAAAGAACATCTAATTTTTTGTGTTAATTTATTTAATTCTAAATTTTTTCTTATATTTTCATTTTGTAAGAAATCAATTTTATAAATTTTTTTATTTGCAATTTCATTTGGTAATAAATTAATATCATCTAAAGAAAGTTCATCATAAAAACTTATAAGTGACTTATCATCTGATAATATTGAATTAGTAAAACTTTGATTTTTTTCAATTTCATCACTTTTCATTTTAAGTTCATTTTCTTTTTTAAAAAATAGTTGCATACTTTCTTTTTTTTGGACTTTATCAACAAATTTAAGAAATGAATCCTCATTCCCTAATTTTGTTAATGAAAAATTACTATTTTCACTATCTTTATCAGATTCTGTATTATCTTTATAATTACTTTTTAATTTTTCATATTTTTTTTCTATATATTTCAATCTTTCTTCATTTAAGTTGTGTTTTTTTTGTTTCTGTAAAAAATTTAAAAGGGACTGTGGTTTCTTAAATTTGGAGCTAACATTAAAATTATTTTGGATATCAACTAGTACTTTTCTCTCTTTTAAAAATGAAACTTCTTCATCATCTTTTGATATCAAACTTTTTTCTGTATTAATTATATTATTTTCAGTGTTATCATTTTCAAAAGAGTGGTTTAATATTTTCATTGTTTTTTGTCTTAATATTAATTTTGGATTTACTACCTTAGATTTTAAACGATATAATCTTCTTCTATCCGGACTTTCTTCTATGTCAGATAGTGATAAATCATTTATTATTGGTAATTCTATTGGAAGTCTTATTATTTTTTTTATAGCATTTTCTTTATCTATTTGAGAAAATTTTCTACTCGCATTTCTTAAACCAGTAAAATTGGTTAATCCTGTTATTTTTGATTTTTCTATTCTTAGATTATTTTTATTAATATCATTTATATGAGATGCTTTCAATGCAGATTGTTTTAATTTTTTTAAGTTATCTGCTTGTTGAATGTTTTTTCTTTTTTCTTTTTGTATTTTTTCAAAAGATAAGTCATCAAATATGGCGATATCAAATTCTTTTTTTTCTGCTTTTTTGGCATCTACCTTTTTTTTCTTTTTTCCTAAATTATTACCAACATTTTTGACTATGTCTGCGATTTTTTCTTTTAAAAATTTCTGGGTGTTATCAATTGAAATTTCAATAACATCTGACTTAATTGATTTAATAGTATTTATTATGCTATTAAAATTGTTAATCTTTTTCTTAGAATCAGAAATAACTTCTTCATTATCTAAATCCATATGCTTACTTTTTCTTGGCAAAATTGATTTATTTTTTCTTAATTTTGATTCATCCTCAATATTTTTCTTTTCAATTGTAATATTTTTACTACTTTTACTTATATTTTCTTTTTTTTTATCTTTATAAAAATTGAAATTTATTCCATCAAAAAAAGTTTTTTCTGTTTTAATTTTTCTTAGTTTAACTTTTTCCTTAGATTTAAATTCATCTATTTTTTTTGTATTATTTTCTTTTTTTTTTTGTTCTTTTTTCTTTTTTGAAATTAAATCATCAATTTCTCTTTGCTGTCTTTTTATATCTTTTTTTAAAAAGGTTTCTTCTTGCTCAATTTGAAAATTTTGTAAATATAAATCTTCTGGATTTTTATTAGTCATTATATACATATCTTTTACTGTAGAATATAAAATTGGAATATTTCTTTTATTTCTATGTATATGATAAGCCTCATCTGTTATTTTATAATATAGTTCTCTTAAAGTTTCATCACTTTTCTTATTATTATTTTCTTTTAATTGTCTTTCTTTTTCTTTTCTTTCTTTTTTTTCTCTCTCTTTGTGATCATATTTACCTTGTATTAATTTAAAAAAACTTTTTTTTTCTTTTAATTGCTTTCTAGATACTTCTATATGTTCAAATTCTGAATTAGTTACGGCTAAAAATAAATTAATTAAATAAAAGGCAGCAATAAAAACAAAAACATGGAAGTAACAAAATATAATTATGGGATTTATATATATTTTATCTTTAAAAGTTTTACTAACATATGTAAAAAAATCTGTCCATCCTTCTAAAGTAACCATAACGAAAACAGTAATAAAAGCAGATAAAGTATTGTCGAAATTAACAGCACCAGAATTTGGATTTCTATAGCCTTTGGCACAAATATAAGTATTTCCATAAGAATTGTATTCCTCACAGTTTGAATCAAAAGAGCACATACCTTCATCTCCTTGAGTTGAAACTAAATATCCATAATTTACATTCATACATCTTCTATAAAATAAACCTTGCCACATTTGTGTTCCAGCTATTGCAAATATTAAAAAAAAGAAAAATAAAATTATTGATGTTTCTCCTAAATGTCCAATTGATGCTAATAAAGCTGTTACTAATTTTTTTAGGCCTTTAAATCTTTTTACTGTTTTTAATGGCCTTAAAATTCTAAATGCCCTTAATCCTGCTAATCCTGAAATTTTAGTGCCGTTCATTGCTCTTTCTAACACAAATGATATCCAACCAACTATAACAACAAAAAAATCTAAAATATTCCAATAATCTCTTATATATGCATCCTCTGCTGATATAAATCTAAACGAAATTATTTTTAAAATTGCTTCTACAGTATAAAAATATAAAAAATATTTATCTGAAATATTTCCTATATTATTTGAATCTGTAGGATCACTAATTAGTATTAATATAGTGTTAAATACAATTATTAATAAAGAAAAATTATCGAATATCCAATTATCAATAAAAAATCTACAAAAATATCTTGCATATACTAATGCTTTATTTACTTTTTTCCTTTCTTCTAGACAACAACAATAATCGAAATATCTTCTAGCGACTTCTTCTTTTCTTAAAATTTTAAAATCTATAACTTCTTTAGCACCTATTTCTTTTTCACTTTCCATGGCAAAACGAGGGATAACCTCTTCTTCTTGCTTTTGCAAATAATTTGCTAACATTCTTCCATTATGTAAAAATCCCTCAGTATTATTCAATTCTAGTTGTATTTTAGGCTCTTCCTTTTTTTTGCAATTTTCATAACTATTTTGCAATTCATCAATTTCTTTTTGTAAGTCTTTTGTATCTATTTTTTTCAAATCATTTACTTCTTTTAATTTTTTCTTTTCAATTAATTTTCTTTTTATTTCTAATCGATTCATTTCTTTTTTTATTTCAGCTTCAACTTTATCTTCAATATTTACAACATCATATAAAAACACTTCATTTTTAAAAAATTGTTCTTTATAAAATAAATCATATTCAACTAATTGAGACTTATCTACAGGTTTATTATAAATATGTTCTTTCAAATGTACGAAACTATCTTCATCATTTGAAATATCTTCTTCAGTTATTTCTATAATATTTGTAACTGATTTACTATCATCATCTTTCTTTTCATTTATTTTAATATTATTCTTGAACATATTTAAGCCTTCTGTTATTTTTTTTTTTGAAAATTTTTGACTATTCATGGATTTAAATCTTTTTCCTTTTAAATTTTTCTTTTTTTTTTCTTTTTTTGATTGCACTTTTTCCAGAAATTTATGCAAAAATGTCATTTTATTACTTGCAATATTATTTTTAATAATAAAAGTTAAAATTTCTACCCCATTTTCAATTTCAGAATATGACTCTAATGAAAGATTATTTATTGATAAACTTTTATCTGAGGATATTAATGTATCCCCATTTTTATTTTTATTCTTCGAATGTTCTATTTTTTTTGTTTGCCTTTCTATTTTTAATTCAATATTTTGAAGCATTTCTTCTTTTTTCTTTTTTTGATTTTCTATAATGCCTAAATATTCAATTTCTCTCTTTTTTTTAAATTCTAAGTCTTTTAATTTAATTTGAGCTTTTGATAAATGATTATCATTAATTTTTTTAGATTTTAATGTTAATAAGTCAATATTTTTTTTAATTTTATTTATTTTATTTTCTTTTTCTTTCTTAGTTTGGTCTTCTTTTACATCTTTCGAAGAATTAAAATTATTATCTATTAATTTAGCCTTTTTAGTAGTATTTACTCTTAATATCTTATTTGTATTAACATTTTTTATATCTTTTTTTTTCTTTATAATTATATCTTTACTTTCAAATTTTGTAAATACATGATTAACATTTTTTTGAGTATCAAATTTTTTATTTATATTAATGTTTGATATTGAGATATTATTTTTTACATCTTTATTATTTTTTTCAGTATTAATAATTTTTTTTTCTTCTTCTTTTTTTTCGTCCTTTTTTTTAAGAGATATTAATAATTGAAGAAAATCTTTTTTATTTCTTATTATTTTTAGTTTTAAAATTATTTTATCCAAAAGGGCTAAAGATTTTTCTATATTTAATAAAAAAGATTTTTTTTCGCTTAATGAAGAGAAAAAAAGTTTTTTATTTTTAATATTTAAAAAAGTATTAAGTTTTAAATATCCTTCTTTTATTTTAGATTCTTTTTCTTCATTTTTTTGTTTCTCCTCATTTTTATCTTTTATTTCATTTTCTTCTTTTAATTTATCTTCTTCGTTTAATAGATTTTCTTTTATATTTTCTTTTTCTTTTTCTTTTATTTCTTTTTCTTCATCTTTTTTATCTTTTTCTTTTTCTTCTTGTTTTAATTGGTCTGTTTTTTCTTCTTCTTGATTATTCTTTTTTTTGAAATCTTCATTTGCTTCTTTTTCTTTCATTTCTTTTATTTTCTCCTCTTCTTTTATTATTTTTTCTTCTTTTTTTTCTTTTTTTTCTTCTAATTCTTTGTCATTTTTTATTTCATTTTCTTTTGAACTTTTTTCTTTTAGGGTTTCATTTCCTTCTTTTAGTTCATCATCTTTTTTATCATCTTCTTCTTCATTTAAATCACTTTCTTTTCCTAAATTTTTTAGATTGTCTTCTGTTTCTTTTTTCAAATTTTCAAATTGTAAATTATCTTCTTTTTTAAAAATTAATAATTTATTCATTTTATCATCTATATCTTCATTAGATATACTAGAAATAGTTATACCATTTAAATTATATTTTTGATAATCTTCTATAATATTAGATTTTTTATTCAAATTTGAATCACTTTCTTTTATAGGAATATTTAATTTTTTTTTATTTTCCTCGTCATCATCCATTTTTAAATATAAAATTACTCTAATAAGTTTAAAATATAATTCAAAATTAATATATTTTTTATATAATTATTTTTTCATCATAATTATTTTTTATAAACATTGGGGATTGGGGATTGGGGATTGGGGATTGGGGATTGGGGATT
>JAJMZT010000100.1:0-10743 GCA_023807265.1 Metadinium minorum
CCCAATCCCCAATCCCCAATCCCCAATCCCCAATCCCCAATCCCCAATCCCCATTAAATTGTCCAAAATTTAATTAAATGAAATAAAAAAAATAAATAAATATTTAATAAATCAAAAATTAGTATTTATTAAAAATAATTAAAATAATTTAATCTAATTAAAAATTATTATTTCTTTTCAAATTTATATTGTTCTCTATTAATAGAAAAATCTTTAATATCAATTTTATTATATTCAATTATATGCTCCTCAAGATAAGAGCCATGTCCTTTTAAAATAAAATCAATAGAATTTCCAGTTGAAGTAGTAATTTTATATCTACATTTATAAAAAATATTTTTTTTTGGATGAAAAGAGACTTTAATTAAAAGTGGTTTATATTTTTTAGATTTAATAGTTTCAACCCTAGGTAAGGCCGGACCAACAGGCAAATCAAATAAGACTTCAGTGGGTCCATAAATAACCCCATTAGATGTGTCAAAATCAAAGACAGAGTTATCATCACACATATCCATATCTTCTTTTTCCTCAATAGTAACAGTTCCTGCTCCATATGTTTTTTTAGGAATAAATTTCACGTAATTAATAACCCAATTTGTGTCCACAGTTGTATCGTTCATCAAATAAATTGGTTCAATTTTCATACTTGCACAATTAACATAACCAAAATCAATATAATCTAATGATTCAACACTTTGATTTCCCGTTAAAGACATTAATATTCTTGGTCTTAACAAATATGCAGTAAGGTTATAATGCTCTTTTTCTCCATTTTCAAATGTTACAATTAATTTACCATATCTTATATTAGTTAAAGTCATAGGCCATTCATTTTCATCATTTACATTTGGTATTATATATTTAATATCTACTTTTAAATTACTATTAGGTATTATATTATAAATACCTTTTCCTAATGAAGCTTCGATAGGATCAGTTTTAATTATTTTAAATGGCCCTTCTATATCTAATTTTATTATCATATTTATTTTTTCTTTATTTATTAAAATAATAGGTCTATATGGCTTTGGATGCTTTCCATATGAATGAACACAAAAACGATATTCATATTCTCCATCCATATTTGTAGTTTTATCTACAGTTAAATGGGGGGCTAATCCACCTGCAATAACTTTAACTGCCAAATCATCAAATTTAACATGGCCTTCAGTATCATCATTTATTTTTGGATAAGCTATAAACAATGCTTCTTTCATACCATCTGAATCAGTTTTAAATGTGACAGTGAAATCTCCTGTACTTTTAGGCCCTATCACAGATGAGGGAGGGTCTATAGTAAAATATTTTTTTTCATCCGGAAATTCTTTGGGAGGAATAGGATTAAAATTAATTTTATACTTTTTGTCTAAACCTTGGACTATTTTTAAGTCAAATGATGGTCTATCTTTAGGTTTTAAAAAATCTTCATAATCATAAATTTTCCAGTCCAAGCCAATAGTATTTTGACCTATATTTATAAATTTTAGATTTTTTGATATCGAACCTGTATTTCTTAATAAATATCCCATTTTAAATTGAAATAAAATAAATTAAATTTAAAATTCTCTCGGAATAAATAAATTATTAAATATTATATATATTAAATATTAATAATATAATAACTTACAATGTCTTCCAATAATGACAAAAAGGAAAAAGAAGAAACAATAAAAGTTGAAGAATCCAAAAATAATGAAGAGCCAGTGGAAAATAAAGAAGACGAGCAATTAAATCAAGAACAAGTATTACCAAAAGAAAAAGAAGAAACAAATCCAGAGCCACCACAAGTAATAGAAATCAAAAAAAATATTCAAGAAATAGAAGAGTCAAAAACAAATAAAGATACTCTACAAAATAATCAAATAAATAAAAAGAGATATTCTCCTATAAAAATAACTGATGAACACATTAAACGTAAATTCGATTATGCAAAAAAGATATCACCTTTAACATATATGAGTAAAAATCAGAAAAAAAAAGAAATAAAAATGACAGAAGAAGAAAAAGAAAAAAATAGAAAAATTCTATATAATATGAATTTAAAATTAAATTTTGTAAAAAATCCAAGATATAGAAATAATATTCCTCCACCAAGATATGTTGATAATAATTATCAACCAATAAACAGCCCAGATAATGCTTTTAGTATTGAGCCACAAGAAGTTGTTTTTAAAGATTATCAAAGTGGTTCAATTTATCAAATAGATTTAAAAATACTAAATCGAACACAATTATTGACATCATTTAAGTATATTCCACCCATGACAGAATTTTTTACTATTAAAAATGTAATATATCCAAAAAAGGATTCTTCTTTAATTGCGCCTGGAATGTATGCAAAAATGCAAATTTTATTTTATGCTCAAACAATGGATAATTTTGAAGATGAAATCGTTATTTTAACAGAAAAAATTGCATTTAAAGTTCCTATAAGAGCAATAAGAGATAAGCCTGCCATCATTCTAAAAAATCCTTTAGATTGCGGAAAATGTTTAGTTGGTGATAAAATAGAAAAGCATTTTTTATGCAAAAATAATGGTGGGGATGCACATTTTAAATTTTATATTGAAGGACAAGAAAAAAATGAAGAAAAATATTCTCCTGATATTAATCAAGAAGATATAGTTGGCGCTTTACAAAATAATTCAGTTTCAAATGAATTATTAGTAGTACCCCCTTTTACTGTTTTTCCACAAGAATTTTATTTATATAAAGGCATGTCACAAAACATTTCTGTTACTTTTTGTCCTAATGATGAAGGAATAGTGGAAAAAAAGCTTATTTTAGCCTGTGATACAACTAAATTATTATATATTTTAAAAGGAGAACAAATTAAAGTTGATATTATTATAAAAACCTTAGATGGATTAGATATGAGTAACAAAAATTTAATAAGTAGTAATGAAGAAAAAAAAGAAAATATTGAAATTAAAGAATATATAGATGATGAAACAAATCATAAACAAATTCAAATTTTAAATAAAATTTCTGAAAAAGAAGAAAAATTAGAAAATTTATTATTTGAAGACACATATCTATTTGCATCTCGTAAAAGAATATTAGTAATGAAAAATATTAGTTCTTTACCAATTAAATATCATTGGTCAATATATGATTTTTATCATCAAAATGAATTTAATATGACAGGAGATGAAACTTTTTTTACGATAGAGCCGGAAGAGGGTATTTTTAAAGCAAAAGAAGAAGAAACATTTACTATAACGTTTAGGCCAATAAATAGCATCATATATGAACAAAAATTAGAATTATTTATAGAAGAAATTCCATTTCAAGCTATAAAACAATTTAATTTTGAAGAAAATAAAAATATGAAAACAACTGTATCTAAAGTTGAACCATATCTACCAGCCTTTAATTCGTCTTTACCTTCCTATCCTTTATATACTTTTAGTTTAAGAGGAAGAGGGAAATTACCATTTTTAAAAGTTGAAAAAAGTATTATTGATTTAGGAGATGTTTATATCGGGCAAAGTATAAATGATAATTTTAAAGTTACTAGTGAGCAAAGTGGGTATGTTACTTTTCAACCAGTAAAATTTTTTCAACAATTATTAACTAATAGAGATGGTGACGATAATGTTGACTATTTTTATAAAAATCCATGTATTGAAGAATCGGTTATTTTTAGTAATAAAGTCATGATGAATTTTAATTTAGAAGATGAGCAACCAATAAAAGGATGTTTCCCAGAAAATGAATGTAAATCTTATTTACAACATAATGAAGTGAATTATATTGAAATTTATACAAATAAAAAAAATTTTTTAGAAAATCAAAATATTCAAAATATCAATCAAAATATTGAAGAAAATAATGAAAATAATTTAAATGATGAAAAAAACAAAACTAAATCAAGAATAAATGAAAGACCTTTATCAAAAGAGTCAAAAACTAAAACAGGGTTTAGTAATAAAACCAAAACAAGTAAAACTAAGAATACAAATTCAAAATTAAATACAACAAAAAAGACAAAAACAAACTCATATGACAATAAAATATTAGATTTAGTAAATAATGGTGATGAAGAGCAAATACTAAAAATAAATGATAAATTAAAAATTTCATTAGGAGAAGAAGTAATATTTAAAATTAAATTTACCCCTGATAGAATTGGGAAATTTAAATCAAGCATTGTATTTCAATTAGATGATGGTATTTCTTTTGATATTGATATTTTAGCAAATATAATAGGGCCGAAAATTGCTATAAATACTCCACTTATTGATTTTGGACTTTTCCCAATAAGTTCTATACAAAAACAAGAATTTGAAATACAAAATATTTCTCCAATTAAAGTTCAATATTTAATAAAAGAATCAAGATATAGGAATATAAATTTTAATAATGTTTCAACAAATAATTTTATAGAAGAATTTGAAGGTGTTTTAGACGAAGAAAAAGATAAAATATATAGAGACAAGGTAAAATCAATAATAGAATATGATAATACAAATATGAAACAATTAGACATAATGAAGTTAGATTCATATAAAATAAAATTTTCATCAATTGTCGGAGAATTAGACCCCTTTGAGAAAAAAAGGATAATAGTGTCATTTTTATCCCCTTATCCTATAAAAATAGAAAATGAGGAAAATACAATTGAAATTTTAGTAAAAAATGGAGAAGAAAATGCTTATATTAATTTCCATGTTCAATGCGAAGAAGCAGAGGCATATATTACAGAAACATTTATCAGGCCAAAGGAAATATTTTTAACAATGCCTATTCAACATAATAATAATACTATAACAATAATTAATCCATCAAATTTACCTATTCATTTTAAATGGGATAATGTTTTTGAAGTCGATAAATTATCTGCTGAATTTGAGCCAAATACAGGAGAAGTCCCACCGCATGGAAAAATTGAAATTAATTTTAAAATTATATATTTCTTTTTATCTTCTGTTGATGATATGTTTGTTTGCCATATTGAAGAATTAGATATACCCTTAGGAGTTGTTGTTCAAGGTACTGTTATTGGTTTAGATATTGGATATGAAATTCTGCCTGAATCTTATGAAGCAATACAAAATTTAAATAGCTCTAGTACACAATTAAAAAAAAATAAAAATAGTTATGAAAATGCTAAAGAACATAATTTGGCTAAAACTGGTTTAAGACAAAATATAAAAAATACAGAAATTAGAAATGTAGAATTAGAAAAGGCTACTGCTGAAAAATTAAAATTAAAGCAAATTAATCTTAAAAATTTAAGAGTTAATACACCTTTTGGAGATGTGAAATTAATTTCTTCATGGGCAGCAGTTAGTAAAACATGTTCAATTTTGAAATTTTTATTTCTTTGTGTTTTCTTAGATAATTTCGACAATTTTGTAATATTTGTTGTAGTTTGATCTTTATCTAATTTCACTACCTTTTCTTTCCCTGGGGGATATTTTTTTACCCCTAATATAAATTTAGTTGGTATACCACTTAGATTTTTTAATTTAATAAACATCTCAAAAGGTGTATTAACTCTTAAATTTTTAAGATTAATTTGCTTTAATTTTAATTTTTCAGCAGTAGCCTTTTCTAATTCTACATTTCTAATTTCTGTATTTTTTATATTTTGTCTTAAACCAGTTTTAGCCAAATTATGTTCTTTAGCATTTTCATAACTATTTTTATTTTTTTTTAATTGTGTACTAGAGCTATTTAAATTTTGTATTGCTTCATAAGATTCAGGCAGAATTTCATATCCAATATCTAAACCAATAACAGTACCTTGAACAACAACTCCTAAGGGTATATCTAATTCTTCAATATGGCAAACAAACATATCATCAACAGAAGATAAAAAGAAATATATAATTTTAAAATTAATTTCAATTTTTCCATGCGGTGGGACTTCTCCTGTATTTGGCTCAAATTCAGCAGATAATTTATCGACTTCAAAAACATTATCCCATTTAAAATGAATAGGTAAATTTGATGGATTAATTATTGTTATAGTATTATTATTATGTTGAATAGGCATTGTTAAAAATATTTCCTTTGGCCTGATAAATGTTTCTGTAATATATGCCTCTGCTTCTTCGCATTGAACATGGAAATTAATATAAGCATTTTCTTCTCCATTTTTTACTAAAATTTCAATTGTATTTTCCTCATTTTCTATTTTTATAGGATAAGGGGATAAAAATGACACTATTATCCTTTTTTTCTCAAAGGGGTCTAATTCTCCGACAATTGATGAAAATTTTATTTTATATGAATCTAACTTCATTATGTCTAATTGTTTCATATTTGTATTATCATATTCTATTATTGATTTTACCTTGTCTCTATATATTTTATCTTTTTCTTCGTCTAAAACACCTTCAAATTCTTCTATAAAATTATTTGTTGAAACATTATTAAAATTTATATTCCTATATCTTGATTCTTTTATTAAATATTGAACTTTAATTGGAGAAATATTTTGTATTTCAAATTCTTGTTTTTGTATAGAACTTATTGGGAAAAGTCCAAAATCAATAAGTGGAGTATTTATAGCAATTTTCGGCCCTATTATATTTGCTAAAATATCAATATCAAAAGAAATACCATCATCTAATTGAAATACAATGCTTGATTTAAATTTCCCAATTCTATCAGGGGTAAATTTAATTTTAAATATTACTTCTTCTCCTAATGAAATTTTTAATTTATCATTTATTTTTAGTATTTGCTCTTCATCACCATTATTTACTAAATCTAATATTTTATTGTCATATGAGTTTGTTTTTGTCTTTTTTGTTGTATTTAATTTTGAATTTGTATTCTTAGTTTTACTTGTTTTGGTTTTATTACTAAACCCTGTTTTAGTTTTTGACTCTTTTGATAAAGGTCTTTCATTTATTCTTGATTTAGTTTTGTTTTTTTCATCATTTAAATTATTTTCATTATTTTCTTCAATATTTTGATTGATATTTTGAATATTTTGATTTTCTAAAAAATTTTTTTTATTTGTATAAATTTCAATATAATTCACTTCATTATGTTGTAAATAAGATTTACATTCATTTTCTGGGAAACATCCTTTTATTGGTTGCTCATCTTCTAAATTAAAATTCATCATGACTTTATTACTAAAAATAACCGATTCTTCAATACATGGATTTTTATAAAAATAGTCAACATTATCGTCACCATCTCTATTAGTTAATAATTGTTGAAAAAATTTTACTGGTTGAAAAGTAACATACCCACTTTGCTCACTAGTAACTTTAAAATTATCATTTATACTTTGCCCGATATAAACATCTCCTAAATCAATAATACTTTTTTCAACTTTTAAAAATGGTAATTTCCCTCTTCCTCTTAAACTAAAAGTATATAAAGGATAGGAAGGTAAAGACGAATTAAAGGCTGGTAGATATGGTTCAACTTTAGATACAGTTGTTTTCATATTTTTATTTTCTTCAAAATTAAATTGTTTTATAGCTTGAAATGGAATTTCTTCTATAAATAATTCTAATTTTTGTTCATATATGATGCTATTTATTGGCCTAAACGTTATAGTAAATGTTTCTTCTTCTTTTGCTTTAAAAATACCCTCTTCCGGCTCTATCGTAAAAAAAGTTTCATCTCCTGTCATATTAAATTCATTTTGATGATAAAAATCATATATTGACCAATGATATTTAATTGGTAAAGAACTAATATTTTTCATTACTAATATTCTTTTACGAGATGCAAATAGATATGTGTCTTCAAATAATAAATTTTCTAATTTTTCTTCTTTTTCAGAAATTTTATTTAAAATTTGAATTTGTTTATGATTTGTTTCATCATCTATATATTCTTTAATTTCAATATTTTCTTTTTTTTCTTCATTACTACTTATTAAATTTTTGTTACTCATATCTAATCCATCTAAGGTTTTTATAATAATATCAACTTTAATTTGTTCTCCTTTTAAAATATATAATAATTTAGTTGTATCACAGGCTAAAATAAGCTTTTTTTCCACTATTCCTTCATCATTAGGACAAAAAGTAACAGAAATGTTTTGTGACATGCCTTTATATAAATAAAATTCTTGTGGAAAAACAGTAAAAGGGGGTACTACTAATAATTCATTTGAAACTGAATTATTTTGTAAAGCGCCAACTATATCTTCTTGATTAATATCAGGAGAATATTTTTCTTCATTTTTTTCTTGTCCTTCAATATAAAATTTAAAATGTGCATCCCCACCATTATTTTTGCATAAAAAATGCTTTTCTATTTTATCACCAACTAAACATTTTCCGCAATCTAAAGGATTTTTTAGAATGATGGCAGGCTTATCTCTTATTGCTCTTATAGGAACTTTAAATGCAATTTTTTCTGTTAAAATAACGATTTCATCTTCAAAATTATCCATTGTTTGAGCATAAAATAAAATTTGCATTTTTGCATACATTCCAGGCGCAATTAAAGAAGAATCCTTTTTTGGATATATTACATTTTTAATAGTAAAAAATTCTGTCATGGGTGGAATATACTTAAATGATGTCAATAATTGTGTTCGATTTAGTATTTTTAAATCTATTTGATAAATTGAACCACTTTGATAATCTTTAAAAACAACTTCTTGTGGCTCAATACTAAAAGCATTATCTGGGCTGTTTATTGGTTGATAATTATTATCAACATATCTTGGTGGAGGAATATTATTTCTATATCTTGGATTTTTTACAAAATTTAATTTTAAATTCATATTATATAGAATTTTTCTATTTTTTTCTTTTTCTTCTTCTGTCATTTTTATTTCTTTTTTTTTCTGATTTTTACTCATATATGTTAAAGGTGATATCTTTTTTGCATAATCGAATTTACGTTTAATGTGTTCATCAGTTATTTTTATAGGAGAATATCTCTTTTTATTTATTTGATTATTTTGTAGAGTATCTTTATTTGTTTTTGACTCTTCTATTTCTTGAATATTTTTTTTGATTTCTATTACTTGTGGTGGCTCTGGATTTGTTTCTTCTTTTTCTTTTGGTAATACTTGTTCTTGATTTAATTGCTCGTCTTCTTTATTTTCCACTGGCTCTTCATTATTTTTGGATTCTTCAACTTTTATTGTTTCTTCTTTTTCCTTTTTGTCATTATTGGAAGACATTGTAAGTTATTATATTATTAATATTTAATATATATAATATTTAATAATTTATTTATTCCGAGAGAATTTTAAATTTAATTTATTTTATTTCAATTTAAAATGGGATATTTATTAAGAAATACAGGTTCGATATCAAAAAATCTAAAATTTATAAATATAGGTCAAAATACTATTGGCTTGGACTGGAAAATTTATGATTATGAAGATTTTTTAAAACCTAAAGATAGACCATCATTTGACTTAAAAATAGTCCAAGGTTTAGACAAAAAGTATAAAATTAATTTTAATCCTATTCCTCCCAAAGAATTTCCGGATGAAAAAAAATATTTTACTATAGACCCTCCCTCATCTGTGATAGGGCCTAAAAGTACAGGAGATTTCACTGTCACATTTAAAACTGATTCAGATGGTATGAAAGAAGCATTGTTTATAGCTTATCCAAAAATAAATGATGATACTGAAGGCCATGTTAAATTTGATGATTTGGCAGTTAAAGTTATTGCAGGTGGATTAGCCCCCCATTTAACTGTAGATAAAACTACAAATATGGATGGAGAATATGAATATCGTTTTTGTGTTCATTCATATGGAAAGCATCCAAAGCCATATAGACCTATTATTTTAATAAATAAAGAAAAAATAAATATGATAATAAAATTAGATATAGAAGGGCCATTTAAAATAATTAAAACTGATCCTATCGAAGCTTCATTAGGAAAAGGTATTTATAATATAATACCTAATAGTAATTTAAAAGTAGATATTAAATATATAATACCAAATGTAAATGATGAAAATGAATGGCCTATGACTTTAACTAATATAAGATATGGTAAATTAATTGTAACATTTGAAAATGGAGAAAAAGAGCATTATAACCTTACTGCATATTTGTTAAGACCAAGAATATTAATGTCTTTAACGGGAAATCAAAGTGTTGAATCATTAGATTATATTGATTTTGGTTATGTTAATTGTGCAAGTATGAAAATTGAACCAATTTATTTGATGAACGATACAACTGTGGACACAAATTGGGTTATTAATTACGTGAAATTTATTCCTAAAAAAACATATGGAGCAGGAACTGTTACTATTGAGGAAAAAGAAGATATGGATATGTGTGATGATAACTCTGTCTTTGATTTTGACACATCTAATGGGGTTATTTATGGACCCACTGAAGTCTTATTTGATTTGCCTGTTGGTCCGGCCTTACCTAGGGTTGAAACTATTAAATCTAAAAAATATAAACCACTTTTAATTAAAGTCTCTTTTCATCCAAAAAAAAATATTTTTTATAAATGTAGATATAAAATTACTACTTCAACTGGAAATTCTATTGATTTTATTTTAAAAGGACATGGCTCTTATCTTGAGGAGCATATAATTGAATATAATAAAATTGATATTAAAGATTTTTCTATTAATAGAGAACAATATAAATTTGAAAAGAAATAATAATTTTTAATTAGATTAAATTATTTTAATTATTTTTAATAAATACTAATTTTTGATTTATTAAATATTTATTTATTTTTTTTATTTCATTTAATTAAATTTTGGACAATTTAATGGGGATTGGGGATTGGGGATTGGGGATTGGGGATTGGGGATTGGGGATT
>JAJMZT010000101.1:0-10670 GCA_023807265.1 Metadinium minorum
CCCAATCCCCAATCCCCAATCCCCAATCCCCAATCCCCAATCCCCATTATATTTATAAATTTGTTTTAAAAATTATCTATAAAATAAATAAAAGAAAAGATTAAAAATGTTTTTTAGATAATTAAAGAATGATATTAATCTAATTATTATAATATAAAATATATAAGTTAACTTTTATTTTACTCTTTGAAGTTTTCAAACATAAGATAAAAATCGAAGCAAAGTAATAAATCATTAGTTCTAATATATTTCCTTGAATTATTTTTTAAATAAAATATTAAGTCAATATTGGTATTATTAGGCTCTTTATGAACTTCGACTCTTTTTATTGAATCCAATAGAGCTTTAAATACCAACTCTTTTGCTTGATAAACAACCATAACGCATTTATTTGTCAAAATTAAGGTAGAAAGAGAGCTTTGAAGGCCTGGATTTATATATTTGAATTGCTTAAAATATATGATTTCATGGTCTTCATATCCCCCTAAATAATCCAAAATAGCTCTTACTAAAGCTTCTTCTTCATTATAAGCATTAAGCCTAATAGCTTTTTGTATGGTTCTTGGATATCTAAATCTTTCGGTCTTTAATTTAGGATTAAAAATAAGTATAGTATTTTTCATTCCCACTAAAATATTATTAGTAATTCTTAAACCAGCTGTAACTGGAGAAACTGCAGCACCAATTAATCCTGCTCCAACACCCTGTAAAAAGCCTCCTAGGCCACTTTTTTTTGCTTCTTGATAAGGCCTTATGAATATTCCAGCAAATCCTTTTCCTATATCAATAATTCCATTTTTAACTCCATAGTATAAACCTGAAAATATATTTGAAGGTTCTCTTTCAGATAAATATTCTGTTTCTTTTATTCCTTGTAATTTTTCAAATGAAGCTAATAATGTTCCTGATATTTTTCCAATAATATCAAAACTACTAGAAATTATTGTTGTAATAAATGTATTAAAACCTTCTGCCACACCTTCTCCAAAGCCTAGAGGTCCATGAACAAGACCACGCCTAGGGGCCTCAAAAATTTCTAAAAATCCTTGCCCTATGGATGATACATACCCCGTGGGATTTCCTAAAATGTCTAAACTACCGACAATTTTGAATATTCTTCTTTTTAATTGACTTAAATATGAATTTGCCAATTGTTCACCTAATGTTAAAATATCTGTAAATACATCTGTATAATATAATGATGGTAAGTATAAATTATAATCTGTTATGTGAGTAAAAATATTACCTATAAAACTGCTTAAGCCAGAAAATATTACTGGAATTAGGCCTATTGAATTAAGATCAATTCTTGTTGTTAAAATAATTAATAAACTTCCTGCTGCTATATTTTTAATGAAAAACCTATAGTGTTTTTCGGAATTAAAAATTATTTCTTCTGGCAATATTATTAATTTTGAATTTAATAATGGGTCATAATGTTCTGGGTCATATTCATATATCTCATTGCTATTTGAATTTTCTTCGAATAAAATTTTTTCTAAATCTTCAATATTATCAAATTTTTTATTTTTTTCAGGCTCAGTTAAATAAAAATCAAATTCAGATTTTAATTGAAGACCAAAATCTAAAAGACTCATCAGTTGATAATTACTAATATTCACTTTTATTGGTTGAATGGTAAAATCTAATTGAGGGAATTCATCTGAAGAAATAGATATTAAATGATTCGTAGTTCTATGAAAAGATATAATTCCCTGAAACAAAGGAACTAATATTCTATTATTCATATTATTACCTTGATTTGATTCTTCAATTTGTGGAGTTATTTGATTTTTTGGAATAATCATACTTTTAAAAATGTCTTTTAAACAATAATCCATTTGAAAATTTTTTAAAGATAATTTTACATTTGCAATAATGTGGCTACATTTTTCCTTATTATATGAAAATAATTGACTTTCAAGTAAAAAACCATAAAATGATATATAAAATAATTCTCTTGGCTCATTATTTATTATTGAAATTCCAAAACCTTTTGTATATAACTTAAATTTAATATTAAATAAAGCTTTTTTTTGCTCTTTTAATTTTTCAATTAATGATATTTGATTATTTTGGGTTTCATTAGTACTTTTTACTATTAAAGTTCTTGTCCTATTTTTTTCAATAACAGTTTGAAAGAAAAAGGTTAATCTTATTCTATTATTATGTCTTATTTCATCATGATTATTTTGTAATAATTCTTCATGTATTTTTAATCTTTTTCTAATAACTTTTATTTCATTTAAATTTATTTCTACATCATTATTATCAATTGAAACATATAATAATTTTTGGTTAATTAGGGTGTCTCCCCATGCATAAGGAAAAGATCTTCCTTTTTGTAAAATAATATTTTCATGATAAAAATTATCTTTTTTTTGCCTTAATGATATTGAAAAATCTGTTTCGTTTTTTATTATATATTGAGGCTCTTCTGGAGGAAAGATCACAATATAAATTAATCCTTTATATATCGTTTTTGATATTCTTAATATTAAATATGAATTATTATTTTGATTAAATATATGATATTTTCTAGGCTTCATTTGGACTTGTTTTAATTTTTTATTTCTTACCTCTATCAGTTTAAGTCTTTCTTGTATAGGGGATAGTTCTTTGTTTCCATCTTTTTTAGTTCTAAATTTTTCGCTTTTTTTATTAAATGAAAAATTGTCAGTACTCATTTCATCTTCATCAATTGCTGAAGATCTCACTGATTCAGAAACACTTAATGAATCTGTATTTTTCTCATTAAGACTAATCAAATTTTGGTTTTTATCGTTATTATTAATATTATTGTTTATAATTTTATTAATATTAATGATATCTATTTGACTAGAATTAGTTATAATATTATTATTTATATTTATAATATCATTATTAGCATCATTATTATTAGTTTTAGTACTTATTTCATTTTCTTCATTAATTTTATTGCTTATTAAATTATTTATGTCTTTAATATTATTATTATAATTATTTATATTAATATAATTTTCTTCAGAAATTACTTTATTTTCAATATCTTTTGATTTTTCTTCTGTAATTTGTGATTTATTTTTGAATCTTTCTTTTTTTTTTAATTTTTCAATTTTTTTTTCTATTTCGATATTTTTTATTAAAATCTTTTGTTTCATTTCATCATTTATAGGAATTTTAACATCGACATCTCCAATTTCATCGAGATCAACAGGACATGAATAATTCTCAGAATATTCTCCCATTTTAACTTGAATCATTTTTTTCATACCTTTATCTCCTTTTAATAAATTCAATTTAAGTTCTTCTCCATTTTTTAAAGTATGACTATGAAATACATTATCATTCTCATTTGATATTCTATCCTTTTTATTGTTATATTGCTTATATTGTAAATCATATCCAAATTTATTAATTAATAAAAATCTTGGTTCGATTATCATAAATAAAGACCTAGGAAAATTCCATGAAGAAGAAATAGAGACACCTATTTCTAGAATAGTTATATGGTTATTTATTTCATTAATGATGTCTAAAGAAATAACTCCAATATGGCCTATTGTATTAATATTAAACTTATCAGACCAATTTGAATTGTCACTTTTTATTTTAAAACTATTTTTTACGTTTTCAGTAGTAAGAATGTTTACACTATTGGCAAATATTTTTCCATTATAATTTTGGAAATTGAAATCTTGTCTTCTTATATTTTCACTTTTTAAATATAATAAAAAGTCTGTTTTATTAATTATTATACAATTATTATATATAATTATTTTTCTTTTTTTTGAAAAAGATTTTATATTATGCTCAAATTCTTTCTCATAAGCTCCAATTAATTTATCTGTTTCAATGTTTTCTTCAATTTTAATATTGCATTCAACATATAAATTTGTATTTGGCACACCGTCAGCCAATTCATATAATTTAATACTAGTTTCTATATCTTCTTTATTTTCATTATTTACATTTATATTTTGATTTTCATTTAGACCTAAAGTTTTGATATTATATAAATTTGATCCGAAAGTCTTTTTTTGATATTTTAAAATAAATTTTAATTTTGTATTATCTTGATTTACATCTAAAAAATATTTACTTTGTAAAGGCCTTATTGTTACCTCTTTTTTAATATCTCCATCTAATTCGCATTTTAGATTAAATGGTAATTGATTTTCTATATTAAGTGATTCATTTAAGATAAACAAATAACTATATGCCTTTTTAAAATTATTTCTTTCAATTGGTATATTGCTATTAAAATTATTAACTTGAATTGCTTCTATAGTATTATCATTTTTAATGGTGTTAGACATTTCCGACTTGTTAGTATTTTTTTTTGGTTTTGGATGGTTCATTTTGTTGATTTGATATATCACTAAGTATTTCATTGGAACTATTCTGTATAATCAAATTTGAAGATATATAAAAATTTTTATTTTTATAATTTATTGAAATTAATTTAGAATAATAATCATCTAATTTTGTTTCTTTTCTTCCTTTAAAATTAGGCTGATTTTCTTTTTCATATTTTATAAAGTTTTGGTAATTATTTTTCAAATTGTTGAAATTTTCATATAATAAAGAATAATTATATTTTTCTTTATTCGAATTATCAAAAAATGAAATATATATTCTATAATCTTTAATTAAATAAATAAGTAATATTGCTTTTTTAGTACCTGAATTTATAATTAATTTGTCTTTATTATCTTGGTGATTAATTATATTATCATTTGATTCATATTTGTTAATATAATCTTTTTCTGATATAAAAGATAATGAAATAGGAATTTGTAAATTGTTATAAAAAAATATATTACTTTCAAATACTATAGATTTTAAATTACCATTTTTCCTTATTTTAATATATATTTCAATATCTTCTAGGGCATTATCTTCATTTATCAAATTTTTTTCTTTATTATTACTTGATGTATCAATGATATTATCTGTATTATTTGATATCAATTTTTCCTTTAATAATAATTTATTATTTTCTTCTACATCTACTATAATATCATCATTTTCTTTTATTCCCTCATTTTCTGTAATTATATTTATTTTTTTATTTTTATCTATAAATTTATCATTTAAATCTTTTTTCAATTTAAAACAAGTAGTATAATTAGAAGAAAAATCATTCGATGTAATTGGAAGAAATCCTTGCAATTTAAAACTAAATTTATCTTTTTTTATTTTTAATTGAGCATCTGTTAAATTTTGATAAGCCTTATTTAGTCTTCCTTTTTTTAATTTTTTTTTATGATTTTTATCATTTATATCGCTTTCTAAATTAAATTTATAATTTTTTGAAAAAATATTATTATTTTTTAATGTTTCTTCGGCATCCAGCCAACAACAGATATCTATTCCACTTAAATTAATAAATTCAACTGCTACTTGAGCATCACTATTAGAAGCAACATCGCTTAATTTTTGTCCCTGATCCCCCTTAGTCAAAAATATTTTTAATACCTCATTAACTGTGCAAAGGATTGCAAAAGATAAATTTAAATTAAGCATATCATCACTATGATATAAAATTCTTAATCTAGAAAACCAAGCAATTTGATCAAAAGTCATAGAAGCTCCATATTTTTCTATGACAGGCTCCCAGTCTTCTATTCTTTTGTTATAAAATGTTATAGAAAAATTAAAATTTATCATTCCATATAAAGCCAAATTTTTTATGTCATAATTTTGTAATGATATTTCTTTACGAGATATACTTTCTATAAGTAAATTAGTTATATTTTCTACTGAATCACTATTTGTATTTAAAATAAATTTAATAGGTGGATTTATAAATTCTATATTTAATAATGGTTGTAAATAATATCCAGAATCATCAATTATTTTTATTAAGACTTTTTCCATATTTATTTTAACATCAATAGTATTATTCATTTTTAAAATATTTATTTCTGGTTTTCCATCAGCATCAGCCTTTTTCTTATTTTTTTTCTTTTCTTTTTTCTTTCTTTTACTCTTTCTTCTTCTTATTGTATAATTTTCATTTATTTTATCATTGTCTTCCTTATTAATAATATTATTCTTATCGATTGTTGTAGTAGTCGATATTATATTTAAGTCATCTTCTTTTATAACTATATTATTATTTTGATTTTCATTAGTAATATTATTATTCATACTATTTGTATTATTTATATTATCCATATTATTTATTGTTGTATTTATATTATTTGTATTATTAATATCTTCTTCAATATTCATATAATCTTCTATTTCTTTTATAGGATCATCATAATCTTTTTTTATATCCCCTAAAAATTCTGCTAAATTTGGCATAAATTTGATAAAAGCTTTAATTTGTGTAAAGCCAATATTAAACACTAAAGGTTCAATATCAATATTTGCTGTAGTTATAGATTGTTCTTTTTCTGGCAACAATAATATTGAATTTATATTAATACATAAACGAAATCCTGTTAATATTTTATCACATATATTTTCTATACTATATATCCCTTGCCGATAATCTAAAATACCGAGATCAACATTAAGTATTTTTATGCCTGTTTTAAAATTATTTTCATTCAAATTAATTTTAACTAATTTTTCATTACCATCTCTGATAAAATCTATATTTGTTTTTATATATATATTTCCATTTATATTTGATTTTATTCTTATAACTTTTGTCGATGATTTAGAATCATCTAAAGGGAATAAAATTGATGTTTCTCTCATTTCAAATTTAATATTAATATTGAATTTTAAATTTTTTTTTCTAAATATTTTACTTAATTTGATTTCTTTATTTTTTAAATTTTGTTCAGCTTCTTTATCTACATCATTATTTATTATATTATTTAATGAATTAGTATTTATTATATTTAATTCGTTCTCTTTATTACCATCTTTTTTTGTACTTGTATCTATAATTAAAAGATTATCATCATTTTCTTTTTCTCTGACTTTAATATCTTCTCCTAATTTGGTTGCAAAGTTAGAATCAAATAATTTATTGCTATCATCGATTTCATTCTCTTCATCTAAATCAGAATTATCGCTTTCACTATTATTATTATTATATATATTCTCATTGTTATCAATAATATTAGTATTTAGAAGAATATTTTGTTTTGATTTTTTTTTGTGTAATTTTTTTTTCATTTTTTCCTTTAGGTGATCTTGTTCCATTTTTTCCCATATAATTAAATTTTTTTCAATTATTTTATGAAACATTTCTAAATAATAAAAACTAAATTGTAAAATTCTCCCTATTGTATTCATAGCCATGCATACTTTTATCTTTTTTAATAAAATATTAGCATATTGGGTTTGTGTTTCATTATTATGTTTGAATTCTACTACCATAAAATATTCATCATAATTATCTTTATTATTATTATTATTATTTATTTTATTAATATCTTCATTTATAATTGAGTCTTGGATACTATACTCTGAACTTAATCTAGAAGATAGAAAACTTGAGGTTCTATCTCTTTCATTTTCATTTTTATCTGAATCCATTTTAATAATATTCTGGAATTCTTTATCTATGTATAATTCTCCTTGTGGATTATTTATATCTGTTATTAATGTTTCTTTATCAATTACTCCAATTGATTTAATTAATAATGTTGCATTGGCATTAAAATTATCAGTTAATAATAAATTAATTTTAAAGTCATTCATATCGAATACTATAAAATCACGATAAATTAAATTTTTAAATTTATCTTCATTTGTTTTTGATAATATTTGTTTTTCATCATATGATATTGTTTTTTGAAGACAAAATTGGAACTCTTTTAGTTGGAAATTAAATAATAATAATATTGTTTCTTTTATTTTTTTTTCTTCTTGTATACAAAATCCATTATTATCTATTTCTTTTGTAGATGTATTAATTTCAATAAGTTCATTTTCTTTTTGATTATCTTTTTTATCTTCTTTTTCATCTTCTAAAAAGTCATTTAAATTAAATGTATTAATAGTTTCTTCTTTTTTTTCTTCTTCTTTTTTATTTTCAATTATTTCTTCTTTTTTATTCTTTTTTTTATTATTTATATTATATTTTTCTTCTTCTTCTTTATTAAATTTTATTTCTTTTTTTTCAAAATAAGTTTTATTTTCTAATTTATACTGAGCTAGTTTAATTAATTTTCCAGATTTTTCAATTAATTCCATAAAAAAGGGTAATTGTGTATCTCTTATATTTACTCTGCATTTTCCTATATTCATTTCTACCTTAAATTTTTCAAAGAAAGGATTTTTATGTTCAAACATTAAATAACTATTTATATAAAAAGAAACATCTTCAATTAAATTTAAACCTTGAGCATCTAATAATCCTGTTAAATCACCATCAAAATTATCAAGAGTAGTAATACACAATTTTCCAGATTTTAAATTATAAATATCAATTAATTTTTCCTTTTCTTTCATTTCTGCATAATTTATATTTTTATCTTGTCTAGGTGGGAGAATTGAATTAATATAAAAATCTCCACATCTAATCAAAATACATTTTTTATTATTATTATCTAAAATATCTATAGGAAATAATATAATTGGGCTTTTAATTGTTACATCTAAATCAGCATTTAAATGCTGAAAATTTGTTTTTGATGAATCTATATTAAATCCATCTTTTATAAATTTATATATTTCTCCAGAACAATTATACTTTTCTGGGAAATCAAAATTTTTATCCATAAAAAAAGTCAGATAATCTCTAAATTTTTTAGCAATGTATTGTAAACTATAAACATTTGCTAAAATTATAATTCTCTTTTGATTTCGAAATTTAATTCTAAAATTACTTTTTTCAAATTCTGGATTATTTTCTAATTCTATATCACAGGCATTTATTGTTTGCTTTTCTTCTTTAGTAAATTTTTCATTTCTTTGCTGCACAGTAGTCATTATCATTTGGTATTTTGATTCAAGTAATTGATATTGAATTAATGACATATCATTAATAGTTGTTCTAACTGTTTGATCTCTATTTTTTAAATCTCCAAATAAAAATAATTTATTCAAAAATAAAGTGAATAATTTTTCTTCTTGATTTCTTTTTATAGAAAATTGAATTTCAGATATTTCAAAATTAATTGCAACTAAACTGAAATTACCGGATGAATCTGGTAATAAACCACTTAATAATTCAATATGATTTAATTTATCTTTTACTAAATCTGTTACTTTTTGTTCTAATTCTGTTTTTTTTTGTTCTAATTCTTCAACACGTTTTTGTTTTTCTTTTTCTTTTTGTTCTTCTTCTTCTTTATTTTTTTTTTTAAAATTAAATTTAAAAGTTTTTCCTTCTTTTTTTGTTTCTTTTATTTGTTTATTAATATCTTCCATTTCATTTGAATGGCTCATTTTTGATTCTGCTGCATTTCTCATTATTTGTATATCTTCGTATTTTAACCCTTCTTCAACTTTACTTAAAATTTCTTTTATTTTTTTTCCTTTTTTTTCATTTGGCTTTTTCGAATACATATAATTATAATAAGTAATATAATTATCAATATATTCCATTTTTTCATTTTCTGTCAATTTTTTAGAATAATATTCTATTCCTAAACCTGATTGATATTTTAACATTAAATTTTGATATATACTCAATTTTAAAATTGTTTTTATTTGCACAAGACTTAATTCTATTTTTATTTCTTTCATTTGGCAGCTTAACGCAAATTTTGGTTTACCATTTTTTAAATTTTCATTAATTGAAGTCTTAAATAAAAATCCTAAATTAAATAAAATATAATTATGACTAGAATAATTATTAATATGCTCATATGTTTCTGATAAGCAATATCTATAATAATCCAACATTGGACCTAAAAATATTTTAAATTTTTCATCATTTATTTCTGTATTTTTTGTATCAATTATTTTTTTATTATATTGAAGCAATTTTCCCTCATTTTCAAAAGTATCTAAATATACTGAAAAATTCTCAATTTGAATTATTTTATTGTTTATTTCTTCAAAAGGTATAGAATATTTACTTTCAACTTCTTTAAAATCTTTATCAACTGATTTTAATTTTATATTTTTTATTAAAATTCCAAAACAAAAAGGAGTTAATGTATAAGATATTTCATCATCGAATCTAATGCAAATATTACTAACATTTATTTCTATATTATTTATTACTTTAGATAATAAATTCGGATTCGATTCATCTTGAAAATTATTAATCTCATTTTTAAATTCTTCTAATATTTGTAATGAATTATTTTTAAATCCTTCCATAAATTTGATTTCTCCTTCCTTATTAATATTAGATAATTGTTTTTGCTTTGCATGAAAAAAAACATTCTCAACTTCTACTCTTATTGGATGGAGATCAAACCTAGGCATTTTCACTTTTATTCTAAGTTTACCAACATATCCATGGACTAATTCAAAAAACGGAAGATTTAAAATAGTAAAAATTTCTGGCTTTATTTTTAAATTTTCCATTTGAATTTCTCCTGTTAATAAAGATGATTTTGTGAGGTCTTTGTTTATTTCTAAAATATTATTTAGATATTTATCTATAATCCAGTTTATGATATTTTTGGCCATTCTTTAAATATTATTAATTATTTTTTATTAAAAATTTATAAAATATAAATAAAAAGATACTAAAATTCCATTAATATATGGGGATTGGGGATTGGGGATTGGGGATTGGGGATTGGGGATTGGGGATTGGG
>JAJMZT010000102.1:0-10655 GCA_023807265.1 Metadinium minorum
CCCAATCCCCAATCCCCAATCCCCAATCCCCAATCCCCAATCCCCAATCCCCATATTATGAAATTAAATATATTTTATTAGTAATTTATTAAAATATAGTTATTATTAATAATTCTTATACATTTCTTATAGAATTATTTAAATTATTATTATAATTTCTATTTTTATTATAATAATATTTGAATTTCGCTTTGAAATCTTTATTCATATATGCTTTAATCAATTGTCTTAATGGCAATTCAAGAAGTGTTGTTTTAAATAAGCTAAAAGTATTTATTATCAAAAACATTCCTAACGTATTTAAAAATAAATTCATATAAGTAAATTGAAAATATATTGTAAAAATGCAAAATTGTGCATATATTAAATAGCAAAATGAAGAATAAAAGGAGGAAGATATTCTTTCTAATATAATAAATCCATTTCTTTCTGCCAATTTTATTATATTTGTTGTTTTAGGATATACTATATACATCAATAAAAATATGAAGAAAAATATTCCACTTAAATTTTTCTCATATAAAAACAAAAATAAGGTCCATCCCTTTAAATCATATAATTCCAAATCTTCATTATCAGAATTTTGCATAAATTTAAAAGAAGATGCAATTAAAAATATAAAAAATAATGATAATAATAAAATAATCCTTTTATATCTTAATTTTAATTTATTTATTGCTATTATTATTGTTTGGAAAAATTGGAACGGTAATTTCAAATCTGATAAGTTTTGATTTTTTTTATTTAAGTTAGATAAATTTTCATCATTATAAAATTTCATTACTCCAATTATAAATCCAAAATAAAAAAAATTAATAAAATAATGAGTATATTTTTCAGAATAATTTTGACCTAAAACATATCTTAGTGTGTATTGATTTTTATTTTCTTCACTTAATTTTAGCAAAGGCACGAAAAATAAAATAATATTAATGCCTAAAATTGCATAATCAAATATTTTACTTCTTAGTTTGTAACTTAAATAAGAAATAAAAAGCATTAATATCAAAAGATAAAATTCATTAAAATATACATTTACAAATAAGTCAGTATTCGTTAAAAATGGGGATGGTAATTCATATCCTGAAGCATCAAATGTAAAGCTTTTAGTATAGTCTCCATTAGTAGAATTATTTTCTGTATCATTATTTACTGTATCTGTACCATTATATAATTCTATATCTTTTTGAGATTTCACGTTTTCAAAATAATCTATATAATTTAGTTTAAATGGAATAAAATTTTTGTAAATCTTCCTAAAATTTCCCTCTGTCTGTCTAATACTATAAGTTCTGTTTTGTACAGTGTCTTTGTAATATAAAAAAGATGAGTATACTTTATTTGGTTTGCATAATTCAAAAGTTAAATTACTTGCAAAAATATGAAGAAATACAAAAGCAAAGAAGAAAATAACAAATTTTGGAATTACTAATAATAAAAATTTTAAATGACTTAAAATATCTATTGTTCCTCTTTTAGATAATATTGCTTCTTTTTTCATATAAGACATTATTTTGTATCCTATTAGAACTGAATCTAAAGTAATCCAGAATGTTGAGGCATTTACACAAAATTTAATTATAATAAAATTTATATTTTTATAAAAATAAGGATTTATATAATACCTATAGGGCAAATCCAATTGAGTATAAACTATTTGATACATAATACTCATTAGCATAAGAATTAATCTTATTAGATATAATCGATTTATTTGAAAAGAATTATAATAAGAATTTGATAATACAGATAATATATTTACATTATCATAAAAATCAAAAATTTTAATAATTTTAGCATATAAAGGATATTTTACTTCATCAACAAAAGGATTATATAAAATTAATTCATCATTTACATTTTTACTCCCAGTAATACTTTGATTATAAAAATCTGAAATATCGCTATCTTTTTCATTATATTGCATTGATAATAAAGAAGAATTCCCTTTTCCTTTGTCATCATTATCTTCGTCGTCTTCTTGGTTTTTTTCTTTATTAAGCTTTTCTTTTTCAGAAGGCATTTTTTTTTGTTCTGAACTTCCTAATTTTTTTTTATCTTGCTTTTTAGTAAAATACACTTGATATCCTTCATTTATAACATTTATTCTGATTGTCCCTACAACAATTTTTATTATGAAAATAAATAAATATATTCCAATTATTATTTTGTAAATTATTTTTATATCTTTAGCCATATTAACAACATCATCTTTATAATATAATTTAAAATTGCTTAAATTACCTTTTTCATGTATAACTTGCAAAACTCTTTTTTCTTCAACTAAATATTGCATTGCCTCTTTGCATTCGATAGGAAGGCATAAACCTATATAAAAATAATGCTGGTCTAAAAATTTTAAAATATTGATACTTTCATTACTTTGAATTGTTGAATAATTATTTAAACTAAAATGAAGAGTAAAATATCGAGCTTTTGCCACAAATGTATTATCACATAGAAATTCATTTCCAAAATCGTTTAATGCTTTACCCGATCCATCGATACATGTCCTGATTGTTTTTTGTTCTTCTAAATTTTCTAAAAATCCTTTATAAATACATCTGGTAAAATTTTCATTTTGGAGTACGTGATCAATTCCATTTTTATTCAAATAATCATATATAAATGCTACAATTTCCATGACCAAACTAAAAACTCCTCCTAATTTTGGATTTGTTTCTTCCCAATCTTCTACTAAGCCCCAATATAACTTTTCTATTAAATTTATTTAATTCATAAAAGTTAATATTTTAATTTATATTATATAAATTAATACGCATTATTAAAGTTAAATTTATTAATATATTAATAAATATAATTCAAATTTACCTTTATTTTTTTTAAATTATTTTATTGTCATCAAGAATTTTTGTTTCTTGATCAGAAATTATAGCGATATTTTCTCCTCCACTATATGTATAACAATACCTATGGTCTTGTGATAAAGAAAAAGTTGAAATAGGTTGTCCATCTACCATTTCTATAGTTTTAATTAAAGACATATCAGGAAATTTTCTTATTTTGATAAAACCATCATTTGTTCCATAAATTAATAATTCTTGGAAATTTAAATCATGAATAATCATAGAACTCTTTATATATATACTATTTCCTGATTCGATATTTTCAAATAGTGGTACACCATTAATTGAATAAGTTTTAAATAATCTTTCTGAAGAAATAAAAACAAGAACACAGGGTATAGGAGAATTTGATAAAAATATGTTATTACCAAAAACAAATGCATTTTCATTTTCATTATTATTTTGGCTTTGATTATATTTATTAATAGATAATTTTATTGTTCTTATCAATTTAAAATTAGGTAAAGTATATAACATAATAGTTCCATCTTTTGATGAAGTTGTAAACATATTTAAAGTATCACTAATATATATTGAAGTGATTTCTTCATTATGGTCAAATATTTTATCTTTTATTTCAAAATTATTATTATTTACCAAATATACTATAAGAAATCCTTTTTTAGTCCCACATAATAAATATTTTTCATTTTTAGACATCTCCATAATAACTACAGGATCATCATTGTTAGGAAAAATACAGGAACTAAATTTTACTTCAGGTGTGATTGAATTAATTTCGATTCTTCCGTCCCAAAATCCACCTTTAAGCATATATTTATTATTATTATATATAATTATTGGAATATCAATTCCTGACATTAAATAAGAAGGAGAAAATTTTGAAGATTGATTTTCTATTTCACATAATTCAGACTCTTCAATAGGTAATTTATCATCAATTTTTGTTATATTTAAGGAATAATATAAATTATTATTTGTAATTATTTTTATAAAATCTTTATTTATACATTTTATTTTTACTATTTTTGGATAGATATTAATTTTATAATCTTTATTACTTGAAGAATTACTATTATAATAAAAATGTTGACAAATTCGTTTATATTTTGCAGATTTAATATATTTTATATTAATATTATTATTCTCATAAAAAAATGGTCCTTTAGAATTCATATATATAGGATTTTTACTAATAAAAGTATTTTTATCGACTCTTGGCTTGCATTCAATTTCAAATAATTGCAAAGGAGTCATTCCGACTTCAACTAATCTCATTAATGCATTTTTTGTATCTTCATTATTATTAAAAAAATCTATTTTTACTATTCCTTGATATGAATTTCCATTAAAAAGATTATGAACTTCTTCAGCTTTTTCTCCTTTTTGTTTAAATCCAAAAATTAAATCAATCCAATTATTTATTTTCAAATTATCACTTTCTAAATATTTTCTTAATTGAGAAACAAAATTATACCCTAAATTCTCCACCCAAGATGGCAATTCAACATCATTTATATCTGCTATTTTATTTTCTGCATTTAATTTGTTTTGTGATAAATTCAAATTATTAATATTTATAAACATTTCTGGCAAGGTAAAAAATTCTGGAATTAATTCTCTCACATCATCTTTTAGAGTAGTGGCGCTTTCAAATGTTTTTTTTATAGAAGTAAATAATCTATCGGGATCATCGAATTTTTCTCCTTGAATTTCAATAGCTATTAATGAAAAAGGGAAAATTCTTGTTAAATAATGAGAAATGTATGTTGGATTTGAATAGTGAGTTCCATAGAAGTAAGGTAATTGGTTTGGTTGAACAAATGTTATTTCATTGTTTTCATTATTTTTATTTTTTAATTTATTTTTTATGTATAAATCATAATATTCTTCTCCTTTTTTTAAATATTCTTTATAATCAAAATCTTTGTCTATTTCATTTAAATCATTTTTAACTGATTCATATATTTCATTAAAAGTTTCTTTCCTTAATTCAGATTTATCATTAATTTCCAGCATACCCATAGGTAAAGATAAATCTCTCATATCACTTTCTTCATTAATTTCTTCTTTATCATAATTGTTGAAAATCCAAGGAAATACTGGATATTGAGTAAGATCATTAAATGACCTTCCTGAAAAAATATTTAACCACATAAGCATTTCTAAAGTAGATATAGAATAATTTCTCCATTCCTCATATTTTGAATAAATATAATAATTTATTTTTTTATTGTCAGGAATATCTACTTTTTCGTATCCTATTGTTTTATTTTTTGTTTCATCTATTTTTATTTCTCTGAAATCAGCATGACTTAAAATATCATTAGTAAATTGAGTTAAATCTTTATTATTTTTAAATGTTAATAAAAAACTTTTATTTAATTCTGTATATATTTCTATAGCTGAAACATTATAAAAATACATTTTTATAAACATATATTTTATATCTTTATATTTAATTTCAAAATTAATTAGATCTTTATCTTTTTGATGTCCTTTAAAAATGGAACCAAAGCAACTACTCATATCTTTATCGTATCCAGGGTCATTTACTATTTCATCCTTTGTATGATATTTTTCTGATTCATATATAAATACAATTCTATTCTTTTCGGTACTGGCATATCCTCTTATATGGTGTGTTATTTTTACCATACAGCAAAAATAAATATTTTCTACTCGCATTTTTTCTATATCTTTTGATATTTCTTTATTTGAAACCAAAATGTCATATGAAGCTTTACTTAATAAACCAACTTTATCTAAATCTAATTGTTGTTCATAATAAGATTGATATTTGTCCCATAAATCATCATATGAATATTTATATATACATTCTAAATAATTAAATCCTTCATTATTTTTTTTGGATTCAAAAGAATTTTTTTTGTTATCATTATTATCAATATTATTTTTTTGTTCATTTAAATGGATTTCATCTAATAAAATATCATCTATATCTAAATGAATTTGATATGAATAATTATTATCTTTAAATAATTTATTTTTGTCAAATTTAGTAAAATGGGGCAAATAATAATTAATATCCAAAACTGGCTTCAATAATAATTGGGTCATATCTTTTGTTATATGATTCATTCTTTTTAGTTTTAATTTTTCAGGATGTTCATAGAACAAATATTTATTACTCCAAAATCCACACCAAGAAAACAATAACCTTTTGGTAGATTTATAATTGTTTCTTCTTTTTTTCTCAGATAAAAATGATGTATTTGAATATTTTTGAATTTGACTTTGCAAAGATGGGATTAATTTTTTTATACTTTTATTTACTCTTTTTCTTTCATTAGTATTATTAATAAAGTCATCTTTTTCACAGCCATTAGTAGAAATTATTTTATATTTATATATTAATTTTAAATCATTTATTTTTATTTTAAGTCTTTGATTTCTATAATAAATTAAAGAATATTGAAAGCCATGCTTTAATAATCTATTTTCATCACCTTTAAAACATAAATTATCTTGTTGTTTTTCTATATTAGAATCATCTTTATAATTTATCTCTATCTTAGGTTTCTCATTCTCTTTATTTAAAGTCATATTTCTATAAACATTAGTACCATCTCCAGAAGACTTACCTTTATAATTAAATAATTTAAATATTGATGTATTAATATAAACATTTTTTTTCGGAATGCCTAATAATTTTAAAAATCCTTTTTTATTAAGTTCATTATCAATTTGTTCAAAAATAGGAGTTATTAAGTTATCAGTTATTTCTTTATATATTTTTTGATTTTGTTTTTTTAAGAAAAGTAAAGAAAAACCTAATATATCATATAATCTATCTTGAATAATATCATAATATTTTTCATTTGTGTTTATATTTATACTTGATAATATACAATAAATAACTAAATGATGAATTTTTTTTTCTATTTTTTCTTTTTCCTTATTGTCTTTAGCTAAATAATAAGCAATTACTAATAATTGAATATTAATATTTAATATATTGATAGGAAAATCTTCTTTATTATTGGTATCGGAAATAATAACTAATTTTCTCATTTCATTATATAATATATTTTTAAATGATTTATTTTCTCCATATTCTTTTAGTAATTTAGGATATAAATCAATATTCTTTTTCTTTGGGTCTTCTTTAATTTCATTGCATAATTTTTCTATTCCCCAATATTTTTCATTATAATAATTAATTATTTTTTCATATAAAGAATAATCTTTCCATATTTTATATAATGGGCCATCTTTATTTGGTTTTCCTTTATTTTTTAAATTTGTTTCTCCAAAATAATATAAACTTTCATATATACAATCAGGAATTAATTCCCCTCTTTTAACCAAATCTTCATAATCTATTCTTATATTAAGGATTTCATCATCATTTATTTTATTATTATTATTATTAGATTCAATATTTTCATTAGAACTCAAATCAAAATTTTTTAAACTTAATAATGCACTTGTAAAATTTTTTCTTATAAAATTATCATCGTTATTTTCTTGTGTCAATGGTGCCTCACTTATTTTTTTGCTTTCTTCCTTTCTTATAGCATCTATATCTCCAACATAATTATCACAATCTTTGAAAAAAATCATAAATTCATAACATATTATTGTGACCAGATCCATATTTAAATTTTTATCATCTAATAATATTTTTAATAAATATCTTGTTACTGATTCTATTTCATTTAATTGAATTTTATTATTTTTTATTTCTTTTAATTTATAAGACAAAATTATAATATATCTTAATTTTAATATTTTATTTTTTATATCTTTACTTCTTTTAAATATTTCTTGTAATAATTTAAGAGCATTTGATTTTATTTTTTCAATAATTTCTTTTTTTTGAATTTCTTTTGTATTTTCCTTAAGATTAAAATAAAAAATAGTTTCTATAAGCCACATATAGAAAAAATCTTTTTCAAATAATATATATAAATTGACAATATTTTTTTTTTGAAGATAATTTTGAATAAGTAATATAAATTCATTTATATAATTTAAATTATGATTTTTTGAAACAAAATATATGCAAAAATTAATATATAATTCATTAAATTCTAACTTATTTATTTTTTCTCCAAATGTATTATTTTTGAAGAAGCAATTTACTAAAAGTTTCCATAATATATTAATCTGATTTTCATATTCATTTTTATTATAATAATTAGATAAACAATCAATTTTTTTTTTTTGAATATTTTGTGGAATTTCTACTATTAATTGATCGGCTAAAAGATTATCGGCTATAAAATCAAAAATAGTTTTCATATAGGCTGGTAGTTTATTGGTCAATATATTATTATATTCTTTAAGTAAAATATCTAATAAATTTAACAATGCAATTCTTATATCTAATAATGAAACACTAAAAACATATTCAAATATATCAAAAAAATTATTATTTACTAGATTTTGTGCTGTTTTTATTTTGACATTTTTAGAAATAGAATTACAAGAAAAATGAGAAATATATGTTTTTACTATTTTTTTTTGTAAGCATGGTGATAAATCTAATGATAATAATTTAAATAAATTAACTTCTTCTTCATTTGACTCTAATTTATCAATATATAATTGAATTATATCAAATAATTTCCCTATTTTTTCATTCATTTCTGGATTCATTACTTCTATATTATTCTTCATATTAGTATTATTATCAGTTTTAAATATATTGGCATGAAAAGAACAACAATATTGATTATATCTATTTTCATCATAAAATCTTAATAATATACATATTTTTGACATATTTAAAGAACCTCCCATTTGGGAATAATCTGAAGTAAAAAAATGAAATAACATTTCCCATAGTTTTAATTGATTTTGTGTATTAAATTTAGATATTATTTTTTCATTTAATAAAACCATGCTTAAAAAGCTTTCATTACTTGAATTTTCTCCTTCATAAGAAAATTGAAAAGTTTCTTTTCCTATTTCTACTAATAAATCTAAGATTTTTTCAGTAAAAACATTTGAAGGAAATTTTTCCAAAAATAATGCAAGTTTTGAAAAAATACTTTTATTATATACTTCTATTAAATTGTCAGGATGATTTATTAATACTTTTTGAAAAATACTTAAATATTCGAAAAATGTCGTTTCAGTCAATATATTTTTATCAATTAAAGGATAAGAAATTTTTTTAGATTTTGTTTGACTAGAAAACATTAATTCTGCTATTGGTAATAAATTATCTATTCCTCCTAATTGTTTAATTGATTTACTATGATTTTCATAATAATTGGCACCATCATTATTTCCAATAATACCAAAAAAATGTCCAAAAATATCATCTATATATCTTTCTTTTTTATTATAAGTAAAAGGGCAAAAAAACACCATTAAATTTTTGACATTTTGATTTCTAAAATTCGTATTTAATAATTTTAAAGGTAATCTCTCTTTTTTATATTTTTGGCTATATTTATAATTTTTAATATTTTTAAAATAATCTTTTTCATTTTTATATAGAAAATTAAATAAATATTTATTTTTAAAAAATCCTTTAGGATAATTACTTCTTAAATATTCAATTAATTTAATATCTACACAAAAAGAAAAAAATAAAATGGATGTAACAGTCCCAATTAAATTTTCAAATAAAGAAATTGAATCAATCATTTCATTAAGTGGAAAGTCATTAGGTAAAACAATTGACATAAAATCCTTATTATCATTAATTAATAATTTAATTGATGGAGCCTTTCCTCTAATTTTTTGAGTTAAATAAAAACACATAAAATTCCACTGATCAAATTTAAATTTACTTTTTGATATTTCGCATTGTCCTATTTCTTTTTCATCTAGAATAAATACTAATTGATTTAAACTATTTAATATTAATTGTAATTTGTGACCTACTAATATATGCAAATTAACTAACGATATAGTATTTGAAGGAAAACTTTTGATATAATTTTGAAATAATTCCTTTTTAATATTAATCCAAAAAATAAATGAAAATCCATATTCTAAAGTCGGATAATCTGAATTAATATTTTTAGATGTTTTGTTCAATTTGAATTCAAATATACTATTTTTTCCATTAAAGTATATATAGTTTTTTATTTTATAATCAGGAATTAAATTAATTCTATTTTTATCATTTTTATTTGATAAAGAATTAGTATGGCTTTTATTTACAGAAATATTATTTTCATCCTGTTCTTCATTTTGTAAATCATTGGATATATCTCCTCCATAAAATAGATTTAAAATTTTTAAATATTTAATAAAATTATTTTCTTTTAATATTTCATTATTATTATTCTTTTCTTCATTTGTAAAAAATTTACTTAATCTTTGATAAATATATTGCAAAGTTATCTTTGGCGTTGTTACATTTATAATCAATAATTTTAAAAAATCATCTAATATTAATAAATCTTCGTTTGATATTTTATCCTCTAAATATAATTTTATTAAGGGTTCAAATAAATTTGATCTACTTGAAGTGCACTTATCCATAAAAAGAGGAATTAAAGTTTTATTTTCATTAAATAGAGATTTTAGAGATGATAAAAATGATATTTTATCCTTTATTTGATTTTTAGAATCTTTAAGAAAAGAAATGATTTTAGGAATTTTCTCTGATGATTTTAAAATTGAAAGTAATTGTTTAGAATTATCTTTTGATTCTATGAATATCTCAGTAAGTAAAGATTTTTTACAATCATTTGATGACATAATAATATTTTTTTATTTTTAAAATTATTAAAATTATTTATTTAATATTATTTCTAAACACATTCTCATTTAAATTTATTTAATTTGGGGATTGGGGATTGGGGATTGGGGATTGGGGATTGGGGATTGGGGATTGGG
>JAJMZT010000103.1:0-10641 GCA_023807265.1 Metadinium minorum
CCCAATCCCCAATCCCCAATCCCCAATCCCCAATCCCCAATCCCCATGAAAAAACATAAATGTTAATATATTAACTTTTATCAAAAATATTTTTTTTTAATATAAATTTAATAAAATTTAAGATTATCATAAATTAATCATGTATTTCACTAATTCAAATAAAACATAATATCCATTTTTAAATATTATATCTTCTAAAGTGTATCATCTTTTTCAATATCTTCTTTATTATTTATGTTATTATTAGAATTATCTTTACTTATACTTTTATTATTATTAGTTAATTTTTCTTCTTCTTCTTCACTTTTATTTTCATTACTTTTTTGTTCCTTTTGTTTATTAGCCTCTTTATTGCTTGCATTATTCTGACTCTCAGAAATTGAAATTTCATCTCTATTTATTATATTATTTTTTGAATTACTATTATTATTCTCACTTTTATTCTTGATATTATCATTAATTTTACTTTTACTTTTTGATATACTATTACTAGATTCTACATAAGATTCAGTATATTGGCTTTCTTCATATCTTGGAGTATAAGATTCTCCTAAATGTTGAAGCAATTCTGAAGTTTCTTTATAATAATTGATATAAATTTTTAAATATTGAAAAGATAATTTATAATAAAAATGTGTAGCAAGAGGATTAAAAGGAATGAAAGTATTTAATTGTTTTTGGGTGTTTTTCCCCCTTTTTTTGGAAATATAATTAGTTATAATTTTTTTTATATCTTTTTGAAGTTTTTTCTCAGTTCTAAAAATTAAATTATTTTCTGGATTATTTCTATCAATTTTGGAGCCCATTTGCTTGAAAATAAGTTTAAATATAACTTCATGATAATAAACATAATTTTCACTATCATTACTTAAATCTAACTCACCTACATACTTTTTTATATTTTCTAATTTTCCTTTTTCTGGAAAATTTAATTTTCTCCAATTTAATTCCATAAAAAATTGAGTTACAAGAATTTTTTTAATTCTAAATCCTTCATCTTCTTCAGTTGAAAATTTATTCCAGGCATTATTAAAATCTGTTAAAAACGAATTAAATTTATCTATAGGGTTATATTTTTTCTCTTTAAACTCATCATATTGTTGCAAAGTAATCATAAGTAAAAGATTTGATAAAATAATACCTGTTATAAAATTAGTAAAAATAAAAAAGATAATGGAATATCCCTCTCCTCTTCCATCATCTCTAAAAGCCATCTCCATCATTATATTATGCCAATTTTCTCCGGTGGAGCAACGAAATATTAATAAATAAGAATAATAAAAATTATTCATATTATAATATTCATTAATATAAGTGAATTTTTTGTTGTATTTCTCATACTTTTCTCCATCATATAGATAACAGCCTATTAATGCTAAAATGCAAAAGATAATAAACATTAAAGCTAATACATGCATTAATGCTGAAAAAGACCATTGAAGTGTTTGAATATATGTTTCTAATTCTTTTATTAATTTCTTTAAGTTTCTAATTACCCTTGAAAATCTTAGTACTTTTAGAATTCTTATTATTTGAAAAGTTTTTAAAAATTTTGCATCTATTCCATCAATTCCTCCAAATATCCAATCTATTATTGAAACTAGAACAATAAAAAAATCGAATTTATTCCAAGAAATATGAAAATATGGTCTAATACCATAAGCAAATAATTTTAATAGGCATTCAATTATAAAAATAAATGTAAAACAATAGTTTAATGATTTTAGAGAACTAGACCAAGTTTCAGAACATCCCTCATAAGAAAAACACATTGTGAGCATATTAAGAAAGATTACAATCATAATACCATTTTCAAAAATATCACTATCTACTATTTCTCTTAAATAATATCTAATAGTTCCTTTCATAGGTTTATTCCAGATTATGTAATCACTTTGAGCATTAATTATTTGGGTTAAAAAATCATAATATTTTGGGGCTTTTTTATCATCAGCAGATATTTTTTGTTCCCTTTTATAAGCTTCATTAAAATATTTAAACATAATTCCCGTAAATATATTTAAAAAAAAATAAGCAACAATAAGATTAAAGGCAACAAAATACAATCCATAAAGATCATTATATATTCTATAACTATTCATTATAACTGGCCAACCTTCCATTGTTGATAGAACATAAGAAGAGATTAAAGATGTTTCTAAATTAGAAAATTTAAAAGGAGGGCCAGTATCCATAATCCCATTAAATTTATCAGCGCAAAATTTACCTATAGAAGTTATATCATTTTTAATTTCATAATCAGCTAAAAGATTATTAAATGAATTAGTAGCTAAATTAAATTCGCCTTTTCCTTGAAAAATATAGCAATCATGATAACTAGAATAAAATAGAGATATTCCAATTACACTAAACATAAATAGAACAACAAGTAAAATTATTAATACATTTATTATTTGAGTAATTGAATCAAATAAAGAAGTTATAATTAATTTTAAATGAATATTATGTGAAATAAATCTTAACGGTCTTAAAGTTCTTAATAATCTTAAAACTTTAAGAAAATCGATGGAAGAAGTACTATTATTAGATTTAAAATATTTTTGAAATAAATTATGAAATTCAAAAAAAGAGCATAAGACAATAATCGCATCTATTTTATTCCAATTATCATCTAAATATGAACCTTCATCAAAAGCGAATCCTAAAGCAAATATTTTTAATAATGCTTCTAATAAAAAGATAATATTAAAAACTGCATCACATATATCAAATAATAATACAAATGTATATCCATTAATAAATGTATCTACTATCAATCTTATAGATGATAGGATAATAGTCAATAAAATAAAAAATTTAAACCATTTTTTATTTATTAATCTCATACAAAAAATACGAAATTTATTGTCTTGTGGGAAAAAAAATTCACATTCATTATTTTTAAATAATTTATTTATTTCCTGCCATTCCCTTCTTTTTTTATCAATCCCAGTGAAATAAGTGTTATTAAAATATTCATCTTCAGTTGATTTTTCTGAGTTTTGTGAAAAAAAAAAATTATTTTCTTCATTACTATCTCCATTAATAATAGAATTATTAAAATTTATAATTGAAGAAGAATATTTAGTAATTCCTTCTTTTGATGTTGAATAGTTAAATGAATTATTCAAAACATTGATTTTTTCATTTATCTTTCTTTGTTCACTATTCATTCCCAATATATTAATATTTTTACTCTTTTTTAATGCTTTTAAATAATCTGGAAGTTCATCATTTTCAATTTCTTCATTTTCATTTAAATCATCTTCTTCTTTTTTTTTTTCATTTTCAGCAAAAGATTGAATTAATATAGATATAAATAAATTAAATAAAATATAATTTCCTAAAAAAATCCAAAATACGAAATAAAAAATGCATAAACTATTTAATGGAAAAATTTCTATAAAAATTCCATCCCAATTTTCTAATGTTAATATTTGATATGTAGTATAAAACCCCTCTAGAAAAGATTGAAAATGTTTATTTCCATTAAGTAAACACATTCCTAATAATTCAAATATTAATATAAACAAAATAAGTATAATAATAATATAAGAAATATCATTTAAAGCTTTTTTTATACATATTATAATGAATCTCATCTTTTTGAGTCTTCTTAATATTTTTGCTAATCTTACAACTCTAAAAATTCTTAAAACTCTTAAAAATGATAATTGGGAACTAACTGATCTTTTGGCACCAACAATATCAGTATCACTATTACTAGGATTAGCCATATCTACTATTGCAAAACAAATTATAATGGTATCTAAATAAGTAAAAGCATCGGAATAATATACTAATGGAGTTAAGCCAATAAATTTAGCAACATATTCAAAGATAAAAATGCTATTAAATATATAATTTCCACAATTCAATTTATTTAATGTCTCAGGCTTTAAAAAATTACCGTCGAGAGCTAAAAAAACAGAATTTAATAAAACAATACTTAAAATAATATAATCAAAATAATCATTTGTTACTAATTCATAAAATACTTTTCTTACTTTTTGTATTGTTTTGACATAACCATTTTTATGCCATATAATCACATTAAAATTTTCTAAGGCATTTATTATTTTGTCCCATTGATTTTTATATTTATCTTTATCTGAATGACATAAGACGTCTTCTCCACTCCATTGAATGTATCTTTTTGAATTAGTTTCAAAATCAAAACGCCTAATTTTTTGTATTTCATCTCTAACAATAATTCTTTTATATTTTTTTAAATTATTTTCTTTGATATTATTAATCATTTCTTTTCTCTTTTTTGGTTCAATAAATTTATAATATAAATTAGTTTCATTAAGAAAATAATGAGATAAAGTTAAATAATTAAATTCATCTATTTTTTTGAACATTTTTTCACATGCACTTTTTTTAAATCTTACTTCCTCTTGATAATTATCAGTATATGCAGAGCTCATTGATAAAATTCCTTTACTTCTCATTTGATTTGAAGTAGTTCTTCCACTTCTAGAATTGTAATAATTTAATTGTTGATAATTAGTTGTAGCTGTATTACTTAAAAATAATGAATCAGGTTTGAAATGGGGGACTCCTTGATTATTTTCTTTTTTCATTCCATATTTCCCAAAATCTCTAAGTCTTTTGGGCATTAATGCTAATATATTTAAAGGAAGATATTTTAATTTTATAGTAAATTTTATTAAATCATTTTCATTCTCATTATCTTCATTATTATAATATATATATTTATATTTTTTTAATCTTAATTTTTTATCATTAAAAACATAAAAAGCTTCTAATCTCTCAGGAAGAGGCTTTAATTTTATTACTTCTTCTTTTTTTCCTAATATCTCATCTTCCCAATGATTTACTATATAATTATCTTTAACCTTTAAATCTTTATCATGAATATTATATAAGTAATTCATATAATATTTTGTTCCTCTTAAATTTGATGGTATGTTCTCTTGTTTTACTGTTAAAGGATCAGTATATTTTTTATTTTCTTCTTTAACTAAATATTTTTTTGATTCTTCTACAGGATATTTATTTAAATTTTTCTCAATGCTTTTTGCTTTAAAAATAAAAGATTTTATTTTTTCCCTTTCATTATTCAAAGTTGCTTTCTTACTTAATTGGTTTTGAATAGTCATAATATTAATACTTTTTTCTTTTTGATTAGGATATGAACTTCTATTTAATGTTTTTTTATTTTGAAGATTAAATTTTAATAAACTTTTTTCTGTATCCTTATTTTGTACTTCATTTATATTTGAAACTTTCAAATTAAGTAATTGAATTGTCTTTTGTCTATTCATTAAAGGTACATCTGAATTTCTTTCAGTTTTAGAAAAATTATTGTCAACCATAATTTTATTTTTTAAAACTTTCTTTTTTTCTTCTATTTTTTCTACTTGATTATTATTATTAATTTCTTCATTATTATTTTTGTTATTTTTTGAAGATTCAAAATTATTTTCTATCTTTAAATTATTAAATAAAATCGCATTAGGATTATTTAATTCATTCTTTTTATTATTATTATTGTTTTCTTCCCTTTCATTATTATTTTCTTGTTCATTATTCTCTATTTCTTTTAAATTCTTATTATAATTTTTTTCCTTAATAACCCCACTTACATTTAAATTGAGATTATTTCTTATTCTTATTTTTTTCTTATTAACGTATAATTGCTCATCTAGCTTCCTATTTGATTCTTCATAGAATTTTTTCAATTCATTTGTTGTTAGATGAATATTCGTATTTATACTTTCTCTTACAAAAACTTCAGCTCTCATCTTCTTGGTTAGATTATTAGATTCTAAATTTTTTTTAATATTTTCATGAATTAAATATTCATTTTCATATATTTTTTTTTCCTCTATATTTTTTGGAAGAAATTCAATATCTTCTAAAGAAACATTATTAGTCCTACTTAGATATGAATCTTCACTTAAAAAATTCAAATTATATTCTGAATCATTTGAATTACTTTCTTTTTGAGAATTATCTTTTATTAATTCATCTAATTCTTTTAATTCTTTTTGAAATTGTGCATATTCTAAAAAGCAGAGAAAAGAATGTCTCTTATCTTTATTAATAAATTCATTACCTTTTTCTATATTTTTAAGATATTTTTTTAAGTTAAATTTTATATTATCATCATTAAATTTTAATTCATTTTCATATTTAGTAATATCATTTAGGACAGAATAAGGCTTTTCAAATTTTGACTTTACATTTATATCTTCATTAATTTTAAATGATTTTGAATCTATTATACTTTGAGAATAATCTATTGAATGATTTGAGATTATATTTGAACTTTCAACTTCACTATCTTTAGAATTTTTTTTTTCTACATTTTTATTTTTAAGGTCTAATAAATTATTATTTTTAGTATTAAATTCATCTACACTTAAATTATCTATATTTTTATAATCATCAAAAACTAATTTAGTTAAATATATTTTATTTTTAGGATTTACATTAGTATGCACTTTTTTATTAATTTTTGAAATATCACTATTATCTTCAGAATTTTCAGTTAGACTAGATAATGATAAGTCATCAATAAAGGATAATTCTTTATTTACTGATAGTCCAATGTTTTGATCTTGGAAAAAATAATGATTTGGAAATATATAGTCCATTTTTTTATTTGAAATTTTATCATAATTTTTATTTAAAAATGAATAGCTTTGTTCACTTATATTTTTCATTTTTGTTGTTTTTCTTTTTTCACGTATTTTTTCTTTTCTTTTCTTTATTTCAGCTAACTCTTTTTCAAAATTTGTATCTTCTCGAAATGAAAATTGATTATTATTATTATTTTGTTGTTCATTTTCATTATTTTCTTTATTTTTATTTTCTTCTGTGGATTTAAATATATTATCCATTTTATTTTTTTTATCTTGGAAATATTTTATAGTATTATTAATAGTTATAGGAATTAAAGAAGGATTTATTTTATTTTTTATTTGCATTAAGTCTGATATTTCAAAATTTTGACTTTCTCTTATTAAATGATTTTTTATTTTATTACTTTTAGCATCATCAAAACTCTCACTAACTTTACTATTCAAAATATTGACTTCAGATGCTCTATATCTGTCAGTTATTTTATTGTCATTTTTTGTTTCATTTAATTTATTATCTATTTTTTTTAATTTATTTTTCTTTTTTTTATTTGTTTTAGATTTATCCATTTCTACTTTTTTTTCCTTTAACAATTTATCAATTTCTGATTGTTGTCTTTTTATATCTAAACATAGATTTTTTTCCTCATTTTGAATTCTTAATTTTTCTAGGTATAATTCTTCTGGGTTATTATAAGCCATTATATATATATCTTTTACTGTTGAATATTCTTTAGGTATATCCCTTTTATTTTTTCTAATATGAAATGCTTCTTCTTTTACTTGTTCATATAATTCTTTTAAAGTTTCATTACTTTTTTTATTATTTTGTTTTTTTAATTTTTTTTCTTTTTCTTTTTTTTGACGTTTTTGCCTTTCTTTTATATCATATTTACTTTTTATTAATTTATAAAAATTTTTTTTTTCATTCAATTTATCCCTGTCTCTTTCAACTCGTTCATATTCAGAATTAGTAACAGCCAAAAATAAATTAATTAAATAAAATGAGCCAATATAAACAAACGAATGAAAATATATAAATATAATAACAGGATTTATAAAATATTTATCTTTAAAAGTTTTAGATACATAAGTAAATATATAACTCCAACCTTCCAAAGTTACTATAACAAATGTGGTAATTAATGATGAACCTATATTATCAAAATTGATTGCTCCTAAATCAGGGTTTAAATACCCTTTTGCACAAATAAAAGTTACTCCATAGGCATTTAAATTATTACAATCAGAATCAAAAGAACACATATATTTATCTATTTCTGTAGATATAAAATATCCATAATTTAAATTCATGCATCTTCTATAAAATAAACCTTGCCACATTTGTAATCCTCCTGCAGCAAAAAATAAAAAAAAGAAAAATAAAATTGTTACAGTTTCTCCTAAATGACCAATTGATGCTAATAATGCAATTATTACCTTTTTTAAATTTTTAAATCTTTTAACTGTTTTAAGTGGCCTTAAAATACGAAACGCTTTTAACCCTGATAATCCTGATATTCTCGAATTACCTATTGATTGTTCTAAAATAAAAGAGATAAATCCAATAACAACAACAGAAAAATCTAAAACATTCCAATAATCTTTTATATAAGCATCTTCAGCTGAATAAAATGAAAAAGTTATTATTTTTAATATTGCTTCAATACCATAAAAAATCAAAAAATAATTATCAGTTACATTTCCTAAATTATTTGGATCTGTTGGATCACTTAAAAACATTAATACACTATTAATCAATATCATTAATAATGATAAATAATCAAATATCCAATTCTCAACAAAAAATGTACAAATAAACCTTGCATAAATAAGAAATTTATTAATTTTTCTTCTTTGTTCTAGACAATAACAATAATCAAAATATCTTCTAGAAGATTCTTCCTTTCTTAAGGGTTTAAAATCAATAATTTCTTTTGCACTGATTTTTTCTTCACTTTCTAATGCAAATCTTGGCCAATTTTTATCTTTTTTATTTTCAAAATATATATTTAAAAGTTTTCCTTTATTATAAAATTCTTCTGTTGTATCAATATTTAATTCAATTTTTTCTTTTTCAACTTTTTTTAAATCCTTATATTTTTCATCTAATTCATTAATTTCTTTTTGTAATTTTTTTGTATCCAATCTTTTAAGTTCCATTACATTTTTTAATCTCCTCTTTTCATTTAATTTATTTTTTATATGTAATTTGTTCATTTCTTTATTAATTTTTTCTACTTCTTGATCCTTAATATTTTCAACATCATATTTAAATACATCATTTTTGAAAAATTGTTCTTTATAAAATTGATCATATTCTATCAAATTTTTAATGTTTGGATTAAATTCTTGAAAATAGCTTTCATCTTGTCCTTGAATAAAATGTTCATTAGTAGAATCTTCTATTTCTTCTATTTCTTCATTTTCCGTTTTTCCTAATTCTTCTTCTAATAATGTTGGTTCTCTATTATTTTCGTTCCTGATAGGAATTCTTTCTATCATGAAACGAGAAACTGGTTTATTCTCATTATTCACTCTATAATGAAAATTTGTTGATTTCATGCTTATTCTAAAATTTTTTTTCTTTTCAAGTTTATCTAAACCTGTTTTCGATTTTCGAATTTTTACTGATTTTCTCCATAGATCAGGATTTTCCTCTTCTTTTTTTGATTGTAATGTCTTTTTACTTTCTCCACTTTTGCTAATATTATTACTTTTAATACTATAAAGATCATCCTCATTTAATTCTTTACTTTTTTCTTTAATTTTTATTTCCTTTGAATTCCTAGTATTATGACTATTTTTACTACCATCTTTATTAATTGATATAATATCTGAATAAAGTTCTTCATTTTTATTATCATTAGATATTTCTTTAAAAGTTGAATCTATTTCACTAGGGGATTGGCTTGAAAAGAAGCTTAGATCTTTTAGAGATTGATTATTATTGTTTTTGATCTGACTTATTCCTTCATCACTTAAATTTGTCTTTTTTTTAAATATATTAATTTCATTTTGGATTTTTTTTTTTTTTCGTTTAATTTTTTTAAATATTCTATTTCTTTATTTTTTAAACTATCTAATTTTTTTACTTTTTCATTCAAAATATTAATATTATCTATATTTAATTCCTGCTTCATTTTTTCATTTTCTTTTTCTTTTTCTATTTTTGCCAATAATTGCTCTACTCCTCCTTTTTTTTGTATTCCTATTTTTTTAGTCATTAATTCACCACAATTAATTTTCTTACTATTGCTAAATTTAAATACTCTCTTTTTTTTTTTAATTGAATGAGGTGAATCTAAACTTTTTTTACTAAAGAATTCTTTATTATCACTATATTTCAAATATTTTATTATTTTATGATAAATTTTTTTTAAATAAATTTTAATGATAATCTTTTTCAATTTTTGCAAAAAAAATTTTATTGATTTTCTTAAATTCATTGACATGCCTTTTTCTTTTAATCTTTTAAAAAATTTTGTTGTTTTTCTTTTAATAACTATCTTTTCTAAAATTAATAATGCTTGTTTTATTTTTGCTAATTGTGAAGGAAGCTCTTTTTTTATGGCTTTAGTTATTTTTTTAATTTTCAAATTCTCTTTTATATTTCCTCCTTTTCTTTTAAGAATAACTAATCTTATCATTTTATTTTCTATGTCTTCATCCTCAAATTCAAGAATAGAATCATCATCTTTTATTCTGAATTCGCTATAGCTTCTTATTTCTAATTCTTTTTCTATTTCAGACTGGGTTTTTATTAATTTTTTATCTTTTGTTTCTGAATTAGAAGTATTGACATCTTTTTTAATTTTTTCTTTATTTTTATCGTATATTGTCTTCCTTCTAGCTAACATTTTTTTTATTTCTGCCAAACAAATTCTAATTTTTATTTAATATTTATTTTTATTATTTATTATTATTTAACAAATTTATTTATTTTTTTTAAAATTTAATTTCTAAATTTTTTAATAATAATATAAATGGGGATTGGGGATTGGGGATTGGGGATTGGGGATTGGGGATT
>JAJMZT010000104.1:0-10635 GCA_023807265.1 Metadinium minorum
CCCAATCCCCAATCCCCAATCCCCAATCCCCAATCCCCAATCCCCATTTTAATATTAAAAAAATAATTAATTAATACTAAATTTTTAAGAATTTAAAAAATAAATTAATATAATAATTATTTTTTTAAAAAATAATTATAAAAATAATTATAATAATCATAATATTTTTTTATTTCATAGAATTCATATTATATTAAAGGAAATTAATAATTTTACTTATTAAATAAAGGTTTGATTTAGACTTGCCTAAACTATATTTTCTAAGTGAACTAGAAATAAGAGCTAACAAGCACTCGAATAAACAGCAGAACAAAAATGTTATCAATGAGTTAAGTAATAAATGCTTTTTTACATTTATAAATGTAGAAGTCAAAGAACCAACATAGAACCAATATAAAATAAATATTATATTTGAAATACCTAATAAAATCCACAATTTAATTTCCAATATATTAACAATTGCTTCATTATATGGTTTCCTAGAAGTAGAGAAGTATTTTGCTAAATAAAGGAAGAATGATGATAATAATACAGCAGAAATAATATATTTAATTTGATAAAAGAAATTATATTTTCCTTTATCAAGATAAATTTGATGAATATTTTTTTCATTAAAGAAAAATGTATTAGTAGCCATATAATTAATAAATGCTAAAAATAATAAAAGTTTTTTGATTATATCAATATTGTGATCTCTTACAAAACTGAAAAATATTATTTCTCTTTTTTTAAGAGAAGATATAAACATAGGTAAAAATTTTCTTTTATCTTCTATTTTGGCATTATTATAATCTAGCATATCAAGCTCTATCTTTTTTTCTCTATTAACTCCTATTATTTTACTGACTTTAATTGGCTCATTTGAAACTGGAATATTGTTTTCTCCAATACTTACTGGTTTTAGATGATTTGCTTTAGGTTTTTCTTCCATATCTTCTTCTTTATTTTCTTCATTTAAATTTTGTTTCCAATATTTTCTTTTAAACACTAAGTAAAGAATTGAAAGAGAAATATATCCAATTAAAATGAAAGTAAAAATAATTAGAATATAATTTTTAATGAAATCTTTACCTATATTTTTAGCACATTTTATTATATTTGAATTAACAGATGAATATTTTTGGATTTTATTATTATCGTTATTTGAATCAATTTCTTTTTTATTATTATCATTTAATATTTCTTCAATATTAGTAATACTGATATTTGAAAATCCATTATTAGGTTGGCATAAACATTCTGCAAATCCATTTGTTACATTTATACTTTTAAGAGTACAACCACTTTGACAAAAATTATAATTATAATCACTAATTCTATCTAGTAACACAACATCAGTTCCATATTCAGAAGTAAATATATTACATTCATCTGTGAAAAAAGGATTATCTGTGGAGTATTGGTCTATATAATTTGAATTCATTGTTAATGATATTTTATTTGCTTTAATAGAGGAATCTATTGGACTTTTTACAACTATTTTTTCTTCTTCACAAATGGATAAATCTAATCTTTGAGTTCTGTTTTTAGGATTAAAAACTTCATATTGTACATAATTAACTGTAGAATCATTCTTTTTTATATCTAATTTAATTATTGTTAATTTTATATCATCAGAAATATTATATTTTTTTCTTAATTTTGTTTCACATTGACCTAAATCAATATCTGAACCTTCAAATGGATGGGTTATGGAAGTCATATTATCATCAGTTAAACTTTGATATTCTGTCATTTCTAAATATCTAAAGAAGTTATTTGTTGTAAAGCCACTTGATGATAAAAGTGAATACACACTTAATTTAGCAGCTAAATTATAATAATAATTAATATCAGTTAGAGAGAAATATTGTGATAATTGGTTTAGAAGACCTTGAGAGAAATATAATTTTACTAATAAAATAATTTTATTAAGACCATAAGCTAAATTAGATATTTTACATCCTTGGTATAATAATAATTCTAGAGGACAGCTTTCAACACATTCATTAGTATGTGTATAATAGAATGGTAAAGCACATGGACAAATTTCATTTTGTTCTAAACATATTTTTTGATTTATATCTGCAGTTTTATCAATTTTTATTTGATAGAAAAATTTATAAGGGCATGTATATGTTTTTATACAATTACCATTTTTAAGATAAAGGCTAGATTCACAAGTTTCACAGTTCATTAAAGTAGATGTGCCTCCCTTAGAACATGTTTTACAACCTGGATAGCATTTGTCAATTGTATTAACTGTAGTATCATTTACATAAAATCCACTTGGAACTTGAGCAATACATTCTGTCTGTTCATAATTTGCGTATTTAGATTGGGATTTACAATTTAAACAATTTGTTGTTTTTTGGAAATATGTAAATCCTTCATTAGTATTACAAGTTAAACAATTCATATGATATTCATTTATTTCTTTACCTGAGCATGTTTTGCAATTCTTATAGCATTTTTTATAGCATTTACAGTCATCATCAAAATATTCTCCATCTTTAGTTGTATTTTTACATAAGTTAGAATTTTCTTTTGGATAAAATCCTAGATCTTTATTACAAATATCACAATTAGAAACTTCCCCATTTTTATTTACTAATGGTTTTCTGGAGCATTCTAGACAAGCTATATGACATTTTCTAAAAATGTTATTTTCTAAATAATAACCTGGATATGGATCTTGTAAACAATTATTTGTATTTTCTACTAAATAGAATCCATTAGCATTGTCGCATGTCAAACAATTCATATTATTATCATTATTTGAGCCTTTGTTGCATGTTAAACAATTTTTATGGCATTTATCAATTGTATTATATTCAGTATTATTTACATAAAAACCATCTGGAATAGAATCTATACATTCAGTTTGCTCATAATTTGCATATTTATTATTATATTTGCAATTTAAGCAGTTTGAAGAGTTATATAAAAGATCATTTGGATAACAACTTAAGCAATTATGAATTTTGCCTATATTTAATTTTGAACAAGTTTTGCATTTATCATAACATTTAGAATGAACTTCTTTATCTAAATTAAAATAATATCCATCAGGTGGATTTTGAAAGCAATTCTTAGTGCCTTCAACAAAGTAATAATTTGCCAAACATGTTTCACATTTTTGATTATTTAAATCATTTCCTTTTGTTATACATGTTTTACAATTATTAAAGCATTCTCCAACAGTAAATACAAAATGAGCTGTTCTACCATAATATTCATCTGGCCTCCAATAAGTAGGGACAATTTCTCCCATTATTTCTATATCTGTAGCACACTCCATAAAATCTTCTTCTTCTGCTTCATTAAGATAGGGCTTAAATCCAACAATATATTTACCTCTGGGTATATCATCTTTATTTCCAGAATATGTTATATTTATTTCTTCATTTATTGATAAAATATCACCTACCTTTAATTCTTCAGAAGTTGAAGCCCTTAATATTTTTATTCCTGTTGTAATACAAGGTAATTCTGTTATTATAATATTTACCAGAATATAACAAAATACATTATTTTCAATTTTTACATAATTATATGGTTTAAATCTATATGAATCATATTTTGAAAAGAGATTATTTATAGGAGATTGATCTGTTGTATTTCCATAACCAAATAAAAAGAATCCACTTCTATATTCATCTCCTTTTTTATGATCAAATTGAATTCCTAACCCATTTTTATAACCAAATGATTGTAAATTTGCATAATAATTTATATCATATAAATCTTTAATTGGCACAACAAAATAATTCACATTTATTGAATTATCTTCATTATAACTATTAAATAAAGCTATTAATAAATGGCTACTTTCATAAGAAGTAATAGTTGCTAAAGCAAAATAATATTCATTAAGAATTGCAAGAGAATTTTCAGAATCAGAAACATAATAGGGTAAACTCCTATATATTGTTTCTTTAGATATAAATGAAGAATGATCTATTAATTCAACGGTATTATTTTGGTTGACTAATTCTTTTATCATAAGTATTGGCTTAGCATTATTATCAGAAATGTCATTATAATATACAAAAATAGATACTTCATCTTTCAGCCATACTACTTCATGATATGTATAAAATGCTCTATCAGATGGTGCTTTATTTTTTTCAATTTCATATTGTTTTAGATAATTAAGGTTACTATCATATATTCTTATGACATACATTTGGTTTTCATCCATTTCAAAGCATTCAATGTATTGATTAACTGTAATCATGCATCTTCTTGAATTTTTAGTTAAAGTTTTAACTGTTTCTAATGAAGTTTTAATTAATTTTATACAATTAGATGCATCATTTGAAACAACTTTGAATTTTTGCATTATTAAATAATTACCGCTTGTTATATATGCATATATAAATGTATTTTCTACATTTGTTCTTAATAATGAATTTTTATGGCTTTCAACTTTATATTCTAGTATATCTTCCAATTTTGCACTTGTATATTTTTTTTCATCAAAATCATACAATTCAATTGTTTCGTAATTTGATAACCTTAAATAGCATTTATGACCATTTATTTTTATTATGGCTCCATTTCCATATGTACTAAAATATGTACTATTTAAATCAATTATTTGTCCTGGAATACCATCAAAATATCCTCTTCCATTTTCATTTAATGTATAAATTTTTCTATCAGTGAAAGGGTTTCCTAAGTTACTTTCAAATATTATTTCATCATTAGATATTTGACCAAAAGTAGAATAAAGTGGTTTATTAAATGAACTAACAAATGGGAATTCTCCAATCCATTGCTTTTTAATAATAATATTTGAAACATTACATTTTTTATTATCATATTCTTCTTTAGTACAATATTCTAAAACGCATTTATTATTTTTAGCAATTGGCCTATCTACTGGACAATTATCATCATCATATTCTATATTTTTATTTTCACAATTTTTAGTTCCAGGAATAAGATAATATCCTTTATCTTCATCACAAGTATCACAATTCATATTTATTAATTCTCCTCTAACATTTAGGATTTGTGCTTCAGAACAAGTTAAGCAATATTTATGACATTTTCTTAATATATTAACATCCAAGTAATATCCAGGATAAGGATTTCTTTGACAATTATTTGTTTTTTCAACTAAATAGAAACCATTAGCATTATCACAAGTTAAACAATTCATATTATTATCATTTATATAACGATTATTACATGTTAAACAATTTTTATAACATTTATCAATAGAATTAATTTCAGTATTATTAACATAGAAACCATCTGGAACAGAATCAATACATTCAGTTTGTTCATAATTTACATAATTATTTATATTTTTACAATTTAAACAATTTGTAGTCTGTTTGAAATAGGTAAATCCTTTAAAAGTATCACAAGTGAGACAATTCATATGATATTTATTAGTTTCTTTTCCTGAACAAGTTAGACAATCTTTATAACATTCATTATAACACTGATTTTCATCATCAAAATGGAATATTCCTCTTGTTTCATTTATACATATATTAGTTCCACAAATAGGATAAAAACCGAATTTTACATTACAGGAGTCACAATTAATAACATCACCATTATCATTAAATTTAGGTTTAGTGGAACAATTTGGACAAGAAATGTGACATTTTCTTAATATATTATCATCTAAATAATATCCAGGATAAGGATTTCTTTGACAATTGCTTGTATTTTCCACTAAATAGAATCCATTAGCATTATCACATGTTAAACAATTCATATTATTATCATTTATATAACGACTATTACATGTTAAACAATTTTCATAGCATTTATCAATTGTATTAAATTCTGTATTATTAACATAGAAACCATCTGGAACAGAATCTATACATTCAGTTTGCTCATAATTTACATATTTATTATTATATTTGCAATCTAAGCAATTTGTGGTACTATATAAAAGATAATTTGGATAACAGCTTAAGCAATTATGAATTTTTCCTACATTTAATTTTAAACAAGTTTTACATTTATCATAACATTTAGAATGAACTTCTTTATCTTTATTAAAGTAATATCCATCAGGTGGATTTTTGAAACAATTTTGAGTATTTTCTACAAAATAATAATCTTTTAAGCATGTTTGACATTTTTGATTATTTAAAGAATTTCCTTTTGTTATACAGGTTTTACAATTATCAAAACAACTACCAACAGTAAAAGCAAAATGAGTTGTTCTTCCATAATATTCATCTGAATACCAATTAAAAGGTTCTATTTTTCCAAACATATCAATATCTGTTGAACACTCATAAAATTCTTCATAAGTTTCTGCTTCTATACTATATGGTTTAAATCCAACAATATATTTTCCTCTTGGTATTTCATCTTTATTTCCTGTATATTCTATTTTAATTTCATCTTTTAATAATAATTCATCTCCTACTCTTAATTGCTGAGAATTAGAAGCCTTTAATACTTTTATTCCAGTTGAAGGATCAGGTAATTCTGTTATTAAAAATTTTTTAAGAACATAACAAAATATATTATTTTGTAATTTTACATAATCATATGGTCTAATTATATATGAATTATAAGTATCAAAAAGATTACTTTTAAATTCAGGATCTATTGTATTAGCAAACCCAAATAATATAAATCCAGTTTTATATTCATTTCCTTTTTTATAATTAAATTGAACACCGTATCCATTTTTATAACCAAATGCTTGTAAGCCAGAATAATAATCTACTTCATATAAGTCTTTAATTGGAATATCAAAATAATGAGCATGAATTGATTGATCATTAAGGAATATATTAAATAATGATATAATTAAATGCTTATTAATATATTCATTACTTTCAGTTATAGATGCTAATGCGAAATAATATTCATTAAATATTGCAAGTGAATTTTCTGAATCTGAAAATGTATATGGTGAATTATTAAAAATAGTATCTTTTGTTAAATAAATATTTAAATTTTCTAATTTAACTTGACCATTATTTTCTATTAGTTGCTTTAAAACAAGTATTGGTTTTGCATTATTTTCAGAAATATCATTGAAATAAATAAAAATACTTATTTCATCTTTCAGCCATACTGCTTCATGATATATATTAAATGCTTTATCAGAAGGTGCTTTATTTTGTTCTAAATCAAATTTATTTAGATAATTAAGGTTACTATCATATATTCTTACTACATATATTTGATTTTCATCCATATCAAGACATTCAATATATTGATTAATTGTAATCATACATCTTCTTGAATTTTTTGATATTGTTTTAACTCCTTCTTTAAATGTTTTAATTAATTTAATGCAATTAGAAGCATCATTTGAAACAACTTTAAATTTGCTCATTATTAAAAAATTGCCAGTTGTAATATATGCATAAATAAATGTATTTTCTTCATTTGTTCTTAATAATGAATTTTTATAACTTTCAATTTTATGTCCAAGTATATCTTCCAAATTTGTACTTGTATATTTTTTATCATCAAAATCATATAATTCAATTGATTCTTGATGTGATAATCTCAAATAGCATTTATGCCCATTTATATTTACTATTGCTGCATTTCCATCTTTACTATATAGACTACTATTTAAATCAATTATTTGGTCTGGAATGCCATCAATATAACCTCTACCATTTTCTTTTAAAGTATATATTTTTCTGTCACTAAAAGGATTTCCTAGATTACTTTCAAAGAAAATATCTCCATCAGCATTTTGACCTAAAGTTGAATATATAGGGATTTCATTATGATTAATAATTGTAATATCTCCAATCCATTGCTTTTTAATAACAGGACTTGATATATTGCATATTTTATTATTAAATTCTTCTTTTGTACAATATTCTAATATACATTTATTATCTTTTAATATTGGTTTATCTTCAGGACATTGATCTTCATATACTTTATTCCTATCTTCACAATTTTTTGTCCCAGGAATAAGATAATATCCTTTACTTTCATCACAACTTTCACAATTCATATTAATTATTTTATTTTTATTATTAGCTACTATATCACCTGAACAAGTTAAGCATGCCTGATAGCATTTTTTAAGTATATTTTCATCTAAATAATGTCTTTTATATGGATATTCTTTACAATTATTTGAATTTTCAACTAAATAAAATTTGTTTGCATTATTACATGTTAAGCATTTCATATCTTCATCATTTGAAGATCCTCCATAACATGTTAAACAATTTGGATGACAATTATCAATTGTATTAATTTCAGTATTATTAACATAAAATCCTTCTGGAACAGAATCTATACATTCAGTTTGTTCATAATTTACATATTTATTAAGATATTTGCAATTTAAGCAATTAGTATGCCTATATAAAATATAATTTTCTTTACAACTTAAACAATTTTGAATTTTTCCTTCATTTATTGTAGAACATACTTTACAGTTATCATAGCATTTTGAATATAATTTTTTATCTCTGTTAAAATAATAACCATCAGGAGCTTGTGCAAAACAATTTTGAGTATTTTCAACAAAATAATAACCATTTTTACAAGTTGTACATTTTTGGTCATCAATCGATAATCCTTTAGTATTACAACTATCACAATTTTCATAGCAATCAATATCAACAGTAAATTTAAACTCAATTGTTCTACCATAATATTCATCCGGGTACCAATCTACACCCACTTGTTCACCAAACATTTCATTTTCAAATGAACATTCTTCAAACCCTTCAAAATCTGCTTCATTAAGATAAGGAGCTATTCCTAATACATACTTACCTTTAGGTATAGTTTTAGATGATATTTTAGTTATAGTTAATTCATCATCTAATGATAATGATTGGCTTTTTCTTATTATTCTTCCCATTTTATTTTTAACAGTAAAGTAAGAAGTTGGAGGAATTTCAGTGACAACTAGACTTATAAATACATAGCAAAAAATATTATTTTCAATGCCTTTATAATAATCCTTTAATTTAATGGTATAAGATTGATAATAATCAAATAATCTATTTATAGGAGTTGGATCTGTTGTATTAGCATAGCCAAATATTATAAATCCAGAACGATGGTTATTGTTTTGAAAATAATTCATTTGAACACCATATGCATTTTTATAACCAAAAGCTTGAAGACCAGATTGATATTCGATATTATATAAATCTTTTAATGGAATATCAAAGTAATGTGTATGAATTGAGTAATCATCATTAAAAATATTAAATAATGCAACTATTAAATGACGATTTGTACCTTCAGTAAGAGATGCGAGCGCATAATAATATTCATTAAGAATGGCTAGAGAATTTTCAGTATCTGAAAATTTATAATGAACATTTCCATAAACAGTATCTTTAATTAAAGCCTGATTTAAATTAGTTAGAGATGCATCATTTCTGACTATTGATAATTTTTTTAATATCATAATAGGTTTTGCATTATTTTGAGATATGTCATTAAAAAAAATAAAAATACTTATTTCATCTTTAAGCAAAACAGTTTCATGGTAAGTATAAAATGCTTTATCAGCAGGAGAATTATTTTTTTCTAATTGATATTCTTTTAAGAAAACAAGATTACTGTTATAAATTCTTATTACATACATTTGTTCTTCATTCATATCAAGGCATTCTATATATTGTTTTTGAGTTATTGTACATCTTCTAGAATCTTTTGAAATGGTTTTTACATTTTCTTTAAGAGTTTGAATTAACTCGATACAATTTGAAGCATCATTTGAAACAACTTTAAATTTTTGCATTATTAAATAATTTCCAGTAGTAATATAAGCGTATATAAATGTATTTTCTTGGTTAGTAATTAATAATGAATTTTTGGTACTTTCAATTTTATATCCAAGTATATCTTGTAATTTAGTGCTTGTATATTTTTTATCATCAAAATCATACATTTCAACTGATTCATAGTTTGATAATTTTAAATAGCATTTATGGCCATTTATTTCAACTATAACTCCATTTCCTTTTGTGCCATATAAATTACTATCTAAATTAATTTCATTTCTTCTTAGGCCATCAATATATTCTCTTCCATCACTTTTTAATGTGAATATTTTTTTTTGACTATAGGGGTTTCCTAGACTACTTTCAAAGTATATATCTCCATCAGAGTTTCTTCCAAATGAAGAATAAATTGGACTTCTTTCTTCTGTTGAATATAAAAATTCATTTATCCATTGTTTTTTAATAACAGAATTTGAAACTATACATTTTTTATTTGTATAATCTTCTTCAGTGCAATATTGTAAAGTACATTCTTGAGTCTCTGGATTAAGAATAGGCCTATCTTCTGGGCATTCTTTTATTGTAAGAAGAGAATTGGGAGAAGAAGAAAGCAATGGATCAAATTGTTGATTAACATCAGTCGATGATTTAGGAACTTGTCCTGAGCATATTCCTAAAATACAAAAAAATAACATCAATAATAGCAAGAAAACTAATAGGTCTCTTTTTTTCATGTTTTTAACTTTCATTTTTTATTTAATAATTTCAATTAATTTAAGCTTATATCTGTTTTTATTAATTAATAATTTATAATTAAAGAATAAATAATTAATTAATAAAATATTCATATTGAATTTATTTGATTATCTTTATATATATATATTTTAAAATATATTTTGGGGATTGGGGATTGGGGATTGGGGATTGGGGATTGGGGATT